>VTPC01008357.1:67237-131958 GCA_011009095.1 Ignelater luminosus
TCGATAGCATAACGGAAACCAAAGTAGAGCAGTTGGTGCCTATAGGCCTGCGGTCGGGTGGTCAATACGAGCGTTGGGCCGAAAATCTCGCTCTCCTGGATTATTTGATTATTACGGCGAGGGCTATATCAATATCACATAGCACGTGTGTAAGGAGTAATTGTTATTACTCGTAGTAACTAATCATAAAGTAGTCTTTTTAGTGTCACAAACCAATCAACCATCTTAAAATGGAATTTCACAAGAAAAAGATTTTTTAGAAAGAATATCGAGACATTTCTTCGGTAATATAATAATGATTAAATTACTCCATGCCTTTTATAACAGTTCTTTTTCATCGAGAAAAATAACGTACATCACCAAAAATGATCTTATTCCTATACACACAACCCAAGCAATAATACGACCAGGTCATTCAAGCGCATCAAGAAAAAAACCAATCAAAGAAAGTGGTGCTTTTTCATCGAGTCCTCTTTTCGATTTATTTTACCTGCTCCATTCACGCTTGATAAAGAGCCAGGGTCAGTTAAATTTGACACGCGATTGTTGTGATAAATATCCTCCGATATCAAGTTGTTCAAACATAAAGGGTGCGAAGTGGAACAGGCCAGAAATCTAAAATATTCGAAAAAAACTAAACGTTTAAACCACAAAACGGTTTTAAAGCGTGTATTTATTACCGTATTTTGTGGTTGAAAGTAGAAATTAAGTGACCACAGAAGCTCGGCCATTATTTAAATCTTTTCCATGCCTGTGTGAAATCAGAGACGGACTAAATACATTTTATTCTTGGTTACACTAAAGCTGCTTGCTCGAAGTTCAAAACTGAGGTTTTTAATTGTTTTGAATTCCAAATCATCATATTAATGAAAATGTTTTCAAAAAGCTAACATTCTCCAATAAGTCTCGTTTGTAAATGTATTCTGAATTCGGTCCTGTGAAAGAGTAAAATAACACAACAAATAAGCGAGCTAATTTAGGATAAGCTGCTACTTAATACCGTTCGCGAGAGATGTGAAAAACGAAAATAATGAAAGCTGCACGGTTGTGAGCGCACTTGGCAAAACGAGTTCTCTTTTTACTTTGACGCTAAGTTTAAAGGCTGCAAAAGGAACAAGACACCTCCGTATTTATAGCCCATAATTTGTGAAAGCGACTTAATATTTTTTACGTCTACACACACATATACATAGAGTGCGATTTCCACATCTCTTTATAGTACACAGAACCACTTTACTGGTACTAACTACCGCTCATTACTTAGTTACGAGTACTAAGTATTGTTTGATGGATTATTACCGTGGTGGAAATCTATAAATACGATTCATTTTTTCCATTAATGCAATTTTATGTCTAGTGCTTAAACACTGTAGAATCCATCCCTTTAATGTTGACATCATCATATGTAATTTTCTAAATTTCGATTTAAGATCTCGTCTCCTCTATTTTAAACTGAAGAATCTGCAAAGTCCCCTCTTCCAAGAAATAGCATTACTACAACCAGATCCGGCTTTACGTGGGTTTTAAATGTCATTCAGGTATACAATAAGCTGATTTTGAAGAATGAAAGCTTAATACTACGTTTATTGTTATAAAATGTTGTGAAATCCAAAGCAGTTTTTATCGCATTTGTAGAAAACGCCATTAAATAATTATTAAGTAAATTCCGTTTTATAATGAAAAATATCAAGTTGTTGATAATCACATACTGTACAATATTTAATAAAAGATAAAAAGCGTGGAGCTTAATTTATATACTTACTTAATAGCATGAATAACTAAACGACTCCTGGTAGTCGCCTGAAAACATTGGTAATTCAATAGTAGCCAACTTAACATTTATAGATATCACTGTCTCAAAAAAAGTAGTTTTTGTAGATAATTCGGAGTTATGGAATGCTCCAAATTCCAAGAACTAAAGATTATAAAAAAAAGTACGCACATTGCTACAAGCGTTCAAAAGATCATCAAGAAACAGATTTTTTTGAACGTGATTTTTTAATATAGAGAGCACAATGTTCGGGATGCTCGCTTATAAGAAATAACAAATAAACAGTAATACAGGTTAAGTTAAATTTTCCAAACTTTTGTTTCTATCATTTAATAAAAGAGCGGTCAGAAATACGAAATTCAAAAAATCTGACACTTTTTTTGAATGCAGAGGAATGTCCCCTAATAAGACATCCGGCTACTATTACTGCCCCCCAAAGGAATAATCAGAGCCGGTTTCAGAATATGAAACAAGCGTGGGAGGGCACAGCCCGATCCGTATTGCTGTTTAGCTCTCTAAAGAAGCGGAAGGACAAAGATCAACCTTGAGCCATTGCAGGTAGCCTGTTGAAGAGCGCATCCTGGTCCAGGCTTTTGTTTATTTTTCTCAGAAAGACTAATAGAGAGCGAAGCCTGACCTTGAGCCACTGCAGGTGGCCTGTTTGAAAAAGTTGGTGTTTGTATTTACTTTTTTAATAAGATTACTGGGGAGCAAAGCTCAAACCTTGAACCACCACAAGTTGCCCATACAAAAATGACCGTCGCAGATGGCCGCACCCGTTTCCTCTTCAAGAGGGTTAAAAGAATCGAAGTATTTTAGCGTGACGCAACTAAGCGCCAGATCGCGAAGGCTTCGACATGGCGTAACGAAGTGCAGCAAAGCTGCGACAGCTGTAGTTTCAACAGCAGGGCGTCAATTGGTATTCTTTTGATCAATTTTGAACTTCATTTAATCTTCCTCATTCTACATTAAAACCCATTTCGGTCCGCTGTGCTCATTTAAGAATTTTTATTATGTGACATCTGTTGTTAGTTTAACATACTTAGTCAACAATGCAGTATTTTTTTCGTTATTATTCCACCGCACACGGAATATCAAATGGGAAGAATTTAAAGAGCACGATCTATACACCGCTAGCCCTCCACTTGACATACCCGGAGAAGTCGAATTATTTCCATTAGATGACGAGATGTACGACTCTGAAGATGATATCCCTTTGGCAGCATTATATAACATTGGCAGACATTCCTAAAAATAAAATGCGACGAACTGTAGATAAAGAACCTGTATGGACAAACCAGATGATGAACATAAGCATTAACCAAAACACTAGCTATTTAAAGCGAGAGAAACAAATGAAGTAAAAATTAAATTAGAGAAATTGAGTCTGGTTGAACTATTTGAGAAGCTTCTTGAGGAGACATAATAAAACATCTAGTGCAAGAAACAAAAAGCTATGCTGCTGACAAGAACAACCACGCATTTACTGTTACAGAAGAAAAATTAAGGGTTTTGATTACCATTCTATTGTTTCCGCCTACCAAGAGAAACTATATTGGTGTGCAGACAAGGACGTAAATGTTTCAATTGTTTGCAATTCTATGAGCCAGAACAGATACCAAGCAATGGAAAAGTATTTTCACATCAAGCTGCACCCTCTCATGCACAAGTGTTGCATGAAAAACTGCCAATAGACGAAGCTATGAGTAAGTATTATGGTCACCATTCCTCTAAGCAATTTATTAGGGGAAAGCCAGTTCGATTTGGTTACAAAGATTGGATGCTTTGCTCTTCTACGGGATCTCGCTTTTGCCTTTAAGTTCCCAAATAGTTCTTAAATCACTTGAAGCTGTTAGTGAACCAAATAGTTTTCTTTGATAACTATTTCACAAGTTTTCTTTTACTTAGTATCGTGAAAATCTTATGCTGTAGAGCTACTGGAACCGTAAGAGACAATCGCATAAAAAACGTCCGCATCCCAATAAAAAGAAGATGAAGAAGAAGGATCGAGGGTGTTTTGAGTTTCAATATGAAAAAGATCAATTCCTGTTCGTGAAGTGGAAGGACAATTGGGTTTATGGATAGCAATAAAAAAGCGACGCATCAAATTATGTTTGCAGTGTCGCAAGACATATTCTTCGGTCCACCCTAATCTTGGAAAAGTTCAAGAAGCACTGCTTTAAACTACAATCGCTCTTGGTAGTCACCCGAGAACTTTGGTAATTTGATAGTGGGTAACTTAATATGTCTTCATGAGTATCATTGATCTGAGGAAATAGTTCTATAAGTTCTTTCTTTCACGTTTACTATAAGGTGTTCCAAACAAGTCTACAGTTATCAGGAATCAATTCACATAAAAAACTGAATATTGTGAAGAAGATAATGTTGATGTAACTTCTGCCGTCTACCATACAAAAATACAAATTGAATTGAGTCTCATCTTCGTCGCCGAATTGTAAAGTATGAATGTTCAAAAAAAAACTAAAACAAAGATCTTGAAACAATTGAAACTCATACAATTATATTTTTGGGTTGCCCTCATGTACCATTTAATTCAGGAGTTCATTCTACTATTACTTCAGTTAATTACTATTAACCAGGGTAATTCTCCGTCTATGTGCTCCATTTCTAACTATCTTATTACAGGCAGATACTATATTATTTGCTAATGAAAACGTTGAAGAGTATAAACTTCCTTTTTACACAATCACGTATTACATTCATAATAAAAATATCAAGAAAGGTTTTTATAATATAATTTATACAAGTTTTTAAAAAATTAATTATACGTTTAGCTCATGCAAGGTGATGATCTCAAAGCCCTGCGGCATTTTGAAAATATAGACTTTATGATAATTATCAGCCTTCCTAGTAAATGAACCGTAAACGCGATATTAAAATTTATTGCCCTCTCTGCATGGCGTATACACGCGAAGCTTCAAAAAATCAATGGGGGCGCCCATAACCTTCTATCCACCCTAAGTTAACCTTTCTGAAGTTGCTTCGTTTTTATTTTTGTTTTCATCCCCCTTTACAAACCACAACAAACAAAACCATTGTTTTCTTTTGTTTTGATAACAAAACAACTGAAAATCCACATCGCTATTTTTCTATTTTTCTTGTTTTCTAGCAATACTAGTTTTGACTTTTGCAAATTTATTTAAACATAATACATTCTACTTGAATCTTTAAAAAAATATTTTTAAAAAAATCAATTAAATCCTGATAAGAATATTATTATATACTTAAAAAATTCCCCATTTTACATAACAGGTGGCATACATGATTCAATTAACACCTATGCAACAAATACGTGATTTAAAATCATAACTTTTTGCTCAATTCAATGTTAATGTTAATAAATTATACCTACGAAAATATGGTGACCTAGTTTTTAGGTTTATTTAATAATCAATTAAACTTGACAACGTTAGCTAACTATAAAGTGCAATTATCTCTTTCATAAAATTAATTAAATATTGTTACGACTTACCTGTGTTCCAGGAAAAACTCCTGTGTTTTCCGACAGTTGTGGCATTTTAAAAATCGATATTTTCGTTGCTTATCACTTCTTTATCTTCTAAGAGAACGTCTGTCAGGGAAAATACGAAATTTTCAACGATCATTCAGAACAGAAAACATCAATACCGCACACATTCTAAAACAGCACACATACAACTCTCCTGCTGAAGGTTGTAGAGCGACTGATACCGCATATTTTGTGAATTGTCGGCTCGTTTCGTCATAGTTCGTAGAAATTGTAAAAATCGACCCAATAAATCCTTCATGTAACGTAATATAACGGATTATAAAAATTTATTTGACTGACTCTAGATGTGACCCCACTTTTTGGATACAACTCAGCATCCAGGTATGCAAAATTTGATGGAATTAATTATTATTAAATATTACGTATTGTTACCTTATCAGAATTTTTTTAGAATTTCAGTGTGTAATTTTCTGACAATGAGTTATAAACTTTTAAATATTTACATAATTATTCACTGGGTGTCAGTGTTCCTTAAGGTAAAAAATAAGTTTTAACAAAAACTAATTAATTACAAAATACTTTTTGTTTTGAAATTAAAAAATTATTTAAATTAAATAATAAATTACCACCATAAATACGAATAAAGAGGCAATCCGTCGGACAGCACGCTATCACGGTCGTTTCGCAAAAGTGCCGATTTATAAAAAAGTGCATTTTTGCAAGCAGTCAGTGGCGTAACAGAATTTCCGTAGGCTTCTTCAATATAATTTCTTGAGGACCCTATTCAACGATCTTTAAAGTATACTTTTGCAGGACGTCTTTTTTGCGGACATTTATTGTACCCCGGAAAGCTCTGGTCCGGGATAGAATTTTGCGTTCGAATTTTTGAACCCTAGAAAGAACAAATTTCATCAGAACAAGAAAGATATTTTAAAGCATGTTGTTTGGAAGTTCGAGGAGGACCCCTTATGTCCGTTTTGAAGTTAGGAGAGAACCCTTTTCCCCCTCATGTCTGTTAAGGAGTCGGAGTAAATTTTATGTCCTATAGTCCTAGATTTTCCTAGTTTTTAAAAGAAGCTGTCGTTAGAGAGGTATGAAAAAATCTGTCAACCCTACGGTTGACTCATACGCTGAAATCAGATACCGTGGCGTACTTCTAAATGCCAGAGCGCTGTTGCCGAATTACAGTACCTATATCTCTACATATTTAAGATTTTGTTTGTTTGATACTAAAGCAAAGTCTTCTAACTTTATGGGGCAATCATATATTCTAAGAACCGTGACCTATACATGTCAAGGTTTTGGAGGCCCCCATTATTGCAAGGACAACGGGAGTATCTTTTTGCACTGCAAGTGGTGTTTCTTCTATCTTCGAGTAGGAAAGGAAACAAAATCTCCTCTGCAAGAAAACAAAACCCTTCAGTCAGTAAAGATAAACAATTCTGAAGTACAAGCGCAGATTTCAATTGTCACGTCATTAAAAACTACTTGAATTCCTTCTGTACTTTTTCAACTCCTTCTAAATTCGTTACAAGACCCCGAACGAAAAGTTCTGAAAAAAACCGTTTGCAAGTACTTGACACGTAAACAGAGTAATATGGAAAAAATGTTTTTTAGGACATTTGTACCGTATGTACAAGTGGTACCCCATATAGTACACGGACTTCCATTTGACGTCCGTCGATGTCCATTCGATGTTCACCGACGTCCAGCGAACGTCCGGTTCTTGTATATGGAACGTATCAATACGACACTAAGTGAGAATTACAGTGTAAGTATAAGAAATAGTGGCGTAAGCATAAAGTACGCATCCGCAACCCTCTCTACACCACTAAAAAAATATGCAAAGTCGAGATTTTCGAAAGATTATTATTATTATTATCCCCTCCCTAGAGGAAGAGAGGCCGCAGGCTAAATTTAATACTAAATGTGCACAAAATGTGGTAATTAACTAAAGATGCTAAATATTACCCAGCAAGTGACGTCTAATTCACGTGACTGATTGGTCGACAGAAACATAATTTTAAGATAAGAGAAAGACACTGTTTAATGGAGAATTAGACGTTCTTTAATATCATCCTGTAATTATTTTATGATTTATATGTTATAACTCAATTAAGAAATGCAATTTTTATGGCTATTAGGAAATGGAATGACTTAACGTCACGTCACGAAAACTGCATCACTTAAAATTGTTATTTATATATTTAGGAGCAATTTTTCTATTAGACCCTATTCTTGCAGAGAATACAAATATGTATAATGCACTTATTGAACTGCTATACCTTCTAACAATGCTACTATATCACTGATCATATTTAGATATACATGCATATAATAACTTGTCTCAATACAAAAAGACGCAGTTTTCGTGACGACTAGTGTACGTAAATGACGTTCTTATGACGTGAATTGCTCGAATTCGTCATCAGAAACAAACAATGTCCAAATAACCATCTGAATCAGTGAGTGTATTGAGTTTGGTGTATTCAAAGGTTGTATGTTGTATACTTTCAATGAATTCTCATACGAGACAAAAATTCAGATAAACCCTTCTGTTGTTATTTGCAGAGACACAGGGAAAACAGTAGGCAATTGAAATAGAAAATAACACGATGTATGTCTTCTGATTTTGCACTTTCTACAACGATGGACTTTAGAATCGTATCTTCCTCTGCGTCACTGCAAGAGTGTTATTTCGCCGAAGAGCCAAACTGTGTGATCGTTATGCACAAAGACTCGTCAAGTGAAGGCACGGCACGGTCCTTAGACTATCACGGTTACCCTGTACCATGAAGTAGGAAATATGCTAGATTTATAGCTTATTTACCTATCAGTAACGTGCATTGGCATATTTAACAGTGCCAAATTATATACTACTCAGCTTGTCTACGAACCGTGAGAGCACAATATCTACAGAAGTTTGAAAACAAACTTTATTACCGAAGAGGCTTGAATATCACTTTCAAAATTTGTGTAACTTTTGAATTAATCCAAAAATTGATTAAGTTTTGCACATGAACGCTATCTTTAGTTTTTTCTCTTTGCAATGCAAAAAACATCAGTTACTAATAATGATGATAATCTGAGCAATCAGTAGATGACCTTATTTCGGCATCTTTTATTACTGTTAACACCGTAATTAACCAAAAAGACTTCGGTTCGCATTATTTCAAATTATCTACTTTCAACTGCGTAACCTCAGAGATTCGTGCGATAAAGAAGTTAGAAAATTTGGTTGCCTTCATCGGACATTACAGCAGTCGGTCAGGATCACACTAAAAGGCAACGGTGTATATTTTGCTAACGCCATCACGTGTGATTGTAATATGCAAGACTTCAGCATAACAGATTATTTTATAAACGACGATTTTGATGATGTGAGCTTGTTTTTTTTGATGATAGTTGACAAAACAATTTATGCTCCAGCTTCAAGAGATTACATCTCTATCGTTGCACTACACAAAAGCGGTTCTTAAACTGTAATCCGCAACATCCTTGCAAGATGTCACAAAATATTCTTGAAATTTAAAATCTTAAACTCTTAAAATTACGACTATTGAGTGCCAGCAATAGCTTACTTTGAAAATTAAATTCGCAGTATTTTATGACGTTCACACCATGCGTTTCGTCAATGCGTGAGTAACCTGCATGCTGAAGTATGAAAGTATTTACACTTTAATAACATTTTTAGTACTTTTACTCCAATAATGTAGACTTCCAACTTATGGCAAAAAGAAATGACGCAAAACAAATTTATTGATCACTTGATTAGAAGCTGGATTGAAATGATTGGAACAAGTCAAGTTAGTTAAGACATAAAATGTTGCAGCTCACAGACATCATTTTAGGATGTGGAAAAGTAGTTGTTCAGTGACGAGAACTAGACGTCTTACTAACAGTGATGTGCGTTGACACGTCAACAATTTGTCAACAATTGATTTTTCACGTCAAAAATGTCAACAATGTGTCAACAATGGCGACAATGTGTCAACAATGTCAACAATGTGTCAACTTTGCAAATAAAGTAGGATTCTGCACATTTTTCGTTAAACCTAACCTGTAAACACAGGTGCTAAGATAAGCTAAAATGTCTAATAAGATCATTAATAAGATGTTCAAGACAATTCAAGAATCAGAATGGCTGAAAGTAACTGAAGATGGAAAAGAAAAACCAAAATATTATTTAAATAAAATGGCATTAAAAAACTAAATCTTATTTATTTATTCTTATTTCCATGAATCGGTAAAATTACATGTATGTTTACTCATAGCTCCATAGGCCCATACTAAGATTTTTAGTTCAGATATGTGAGGGCAATTCTAGCAATGTGACAGTTAGTAACATAGGTATCTTAGTGCAAGAGATTTTATTAATTGAAAAACAAATGCTAACATGATGAACAACATCCTAGCATTTATTTTTTTTTTAATCAAAATTATTCTATACGTACATTAGACTTGAACGAACTCAAGCATCTCACAATTCCCTGTGCCTCATATTTGCCCTCACATACTTAAGTCAAATAAAAATTATTGTAATAAACTATTTAAGATTTCAATAATAAAGGAAAAATCAAGTTTAACAGCTTTGCGCATGTGCATTCATAATGTCTAAATTGTTGACATCAATAAGGTCATGTCAACAATTCTTATTGTTGACATGTAAAGAATGAATTGTTGACGTCGACATTGTTGACACGCACATCACTGCTTACTAACGAGCAACATGATGTTCGATCTCACCCTGTAATCATTTTTTAATGCTATACAGTGTGTTCTAACTTCGATGCTGACTATTGGGATCTCGAACATTGTAAAAGATACGAAGTCGGTTAAATTAGAAAAGTTTTGGCTGTTTTGGAGATCAGTTTACTTATGCTTTTGCTTTTTCAAAAAAGTCCACGGCTTACTAAATATTTGCTAAAAACGAAATTATCTTATTTTCTTTAAAGTGAAATATTTCAGAAACAAGCAAAGATAGAAAAAAACAGCAAAGAGGGTGTTTTAGAGAATTTACTCTGAAACATAAAAAAATTATTTTCGCAATTGTCTTATTTCGGCGGTGAAACGTAAATCCAAATTTTTTCTAATGGAAAGCCTACTTGATTTTCATATTACTAAACTGCACGCTTTAAATGCTTTTCAGTGATACATGGTTTGACATAGCTATTCTTTTGTTTTACCGAGTTATGCAGTGAAAATCATTTTTCATCATAGTGTGCCATGACATCTAAAACACACAAAGTCGTGGAGTTTTATCAAAGAAATTCATTTGTCATGCAAAAATTGCTAAAACAAAATAAATACGCTTTTCTGGGGCATTAGATGCTTATTTGATGCTATCTGCGAATGCTCAGTAAAGTATCTTAAAAGCGTCTTTTGTTTTGTTTTAACAATTGTTACATAACAAATGTAATTTATCTGACAAAAACCAATGATTTTCATATGTTTAAAGCCATGGCACACTGAGTGGGAAATGCTTTTTATTTAAAAAAAATTAAGAGAATTTCGTTTTTAGCAAATATCTAGTAAGCCGTGAAATAATGAGCATCGAAATTGGGACACACTGTATACAGTCTGTCTATTTTACCGCGTTTCATAGAGATAGGCAACATATTCTACAAATAACAATGGAATTTCAGACTAACAAGTAACTGTTCATTTTTCTAAATAAATATGATCAAAGTTTCTTTATGACAGACTGATACCAATAAAGACTATGTTATATTGTCAATTAATAAATTCCTGAGTTTCTCCACTGCTATTCTTTCCAAGAAATGGACATTTTGTTCATTGCTTAAGTTATATATGAAAAATATGGTTATGTAATTTGTATTGCCTATAAATATGTAGCATAATAAAATGGGTGAACAGTATAATTCTAATATTCAGTTAACAAATGCATCTTTACAACTAGCAAATTGGATTTCTATAACCAATACATTTGTATGCCGAGCATCATATTTAATCGTATAAAAAGTATGGATCAAAAATAACATCCTTATTATGTATTTTTACTGTTTTAATTTCATACAAGTTTATTATTTGATTAGTGATGAGTAAAGACATCGTAAATCACCAATTATGAATTAAATTTGATCATGCAATTAAATCAATTTGTTAACATTTCTTTTTTTTGCTTAATGAAATAGCTATTTATGTACAATGTATATTTAGCTTTAGTGTCCAAAGCTTAAAGTACTTAAAAACCCCGCAAGGTGATCAAGATATAGTAAAACCTAAAAACTTATGCTTGGTCATGCATTAATAACTACCACTGTTAACTATCTTTACTTATTGCTTCTATAACAGCAAAGTAATATACCTACTGTGTGAACATTGCACACTACCGTAGAGGAATAGAACTTCCTGACACTTAACACCGAAAAACTAGCTTTAAATAAATCCTAAATAAAACATGATCAAAATCAGCAAAATGCACTCATAAAACATTAATATTTTGTAATGCTTCTAGAAACAATACTTTTCTGGTAAAATAAAAATGAACAATAATTGCTTTGCACTATTTATTACATCAAGAAATTAATATAATACAATTCAGATCGGAATGTCATAAATTTCAACTGAAAAATAAAGGCGATTTCGAATGTATTTGTATTACAGAATAGGTAAAACACCTATTACATAGTTTCACTAACTGTTTTCATACTCAACATTACGAAAACTCCAATAGCAAGTACAGTTTAAAATACTGTTCAAATAGTCATGTATGATTACAAATCACACTTACAATAAGAAGTAGAAAATACCATGAATTACATATTAAAATTATTCATTCTATTATTTCTTAAAGTGTTCCGAATTCCCTTTTCTATTTCAAAACGTCTCAGATCGGCCCTTTCCAGAAAATCTTGTTTTTCTAAGTAACTAAAATTAAACAAAAATAAGATTATGCTACTGAATGTATCAATTTTTATGTTGATCTTCAACTTACCCATCTTTGCTTTTGCTGTAAGCTTGTAATTCATCTTGAATATCTTCATCTTTCTTGAATTGTTCCCAATCTAATTTCGATTTTTCTAGTGTGTTTATTTTTTGCTTTTTACCCAAGCTGCCTAATATAGAATTTAATCGCCCTCCTACAGCAGACTTTCGAGAAGAATTAGCTTTTGATGTACTGGTTGCTAATCTAGCATCTGATGAATCGGCGCTTATTTCCTTTTCTACTTTAAATTCTTCACCAGCAAATTTATAAACTTCAGTAACTTTAATTTTTTTTTGAGGTTCTACTTTGTCTACTTTTGTTTCTTTTTGTTTAACATTATCAACACTGTTAGTCTCTTCATCAGATGTTTTTGATGTTTGCAGTCGTTCAGCCCTAGTTTTGAAACCAGTGTCTTTGATAAAATCAGCCCATAACGAACTAGTCGCCTCTTTCTGTTTCTCTTCCTGTTCATTTTTCTTTGGCGTAGGGCTCAAATCTTCTATATTACTTCTTCGTTTCTTTTTTGATTTGCCCACCTTTTTTTGTCGTTTAGTGCCTCGTTTATTTGAATTCTCAGTAGATATTAGGTCATCTTCTACATCACCATCTGATTCTTCTTCTGAAGGTAATTCAGTATTAGGTCCTTCTGGAACATAATCTTCATCACTACTTTCACTGTCATCTGGTAAATCCGCTATGTTCATTTTATAGTATTCTGTATAAAAATGCTAATGACCAGTCTTGCGTGTAAATTGCAAAAATGAACAAAACGCCCTTATTTCTTATATTTATTGCAGACTTTCTTTTTATAATATCGTTAAATATTTGTACTACCGGTTCGACCCACACTAGAAATTAAAGTGATTTTAGTTTTTTTATATTTATTTCCAGAGAACGGATTTTATGGAAATTCTTTCTTCAATAACCTCACAAATATGGACGCAACTACTTGAAGTTTGATGTATTTCTGGAATAGTCTGGAATTTTTGGCGTCGATTCATCGCAATTCATCACAATATTGTATTATTGGTTCCAGTAGCGTAGTTATTAGATATTAATTAACTAACAGAATGAAATATCCAAAACAAGTTTTAAATTGTAATTATACTAGACTAGTTCGATTAGGATTTTAGTTAAAATTCTTTCTAAAATAAATTTAGAGCATGCGATATTAAAGAAATGTTTAAAGTAGTGTTAGTTTATCTTGTGTATGTTACGCCAATGACCTACTGATCAGTATGCCAACATAATGATATTACTTAGAACTAAATAACTTGTAGTGTTTATAGCCAATATAATAATAAGAAGTTACTGTGTTTTGATTTAATCGGAGATTCTTCCAAAATGTCAAAATAACTGTCAGTGATTGATTTAAATGGTTTGTGTACCTACACCTATTTATACATTTCCAACCAAAAAATGTGAAATAAACATATCTGCGGTGTAACATCTCTACAGACGTAATTTCCAAGTAGCAAACTCATTTCTCAGATGTTGAAAATGTTTTATCATTATCTAAGGCCAGATAAATAAGATAAGTAGGTGCTTGATTATAAATATTTTTCTAATGTATTAAAATTACTATTTGCCTTTAGATTTAGGCATACCATGGGGAAACTCCATGTAACCAAAAGTGCAACATGAGCTAACAGCTCAGTGTGCATATCTGTAAAAGGTGACAATGTCCAAGAGCACAGAGCTGGACTCTCTCAGCACTGTGTTCTGGCTGCAGCAAGATGCACTTAATACGTTTACTAAGATGTGGTATCACGTCTTCCTGTGGGCCTTGTTTTCGTCTATTTTTGTACATACGGTATGTTAATAATATTTATGTTTCCATTTTAGAAATTAACTAGATATTTTCTTTTTGCTTTTCAGATAGCAGCATTGATAGCATTTTTAACTCTAAGAAAACATAAATTTGGAAAATTTTTCCCTATATTGATATTATTAATGGGTGTCTTACCTCCAATTACGTCAGGTATCGTGAGCAGTGCCGCTGTAGCTTTTGTATATCGAGCAGCAACTTATCCTATGGAACCCCTTTATGCGCTGTTCTGGGGTGTTGGTCAGACTGTTGTATCTGCTTGTATTGGATTTACACGCATTCTGGCAACCTTGTAAATGTTTCTCAAGTAGATTTCTTCTGATAATACAGTCAAGTGACTATATTTATTTAAGTATTTAAACTTCACTAATTGTGATGGTGCTACAAGCATAGTTAGGAAAAAGATATTGATTTTGTATCTTCACGTTTTTTATTTATTTGGTATATATGAATGTTATTGGTGTATATTTTCATCAAATGTATAAAGTACACTTTTTTTAGTTGTAGGAATTTTTTGTATATAAATGCACTTGTACAAATAGTCTAGCTAATATAAAATAATGGAGCCTAAATTAGCATACATAAAATGCAGTTTTTGTTTAATTACTATTCTCTCAGTGAATTTCAAGAATTAAGATTTCACAAGAGATTAATAACATTAAAGAATTTTTGATGTCAATGCGATAGTAAAAAAGTAACAATAAGAACACTTCTTAGAAACCAGTATTTTATATCACTGCCTATACTAATTGAATTGAAAGATGCTGCAAGGAAATATGTGCTACGTGTTCTCCATTAATATATTCCCTCTTTGCATCTTTTGGTTTGATTGCTTTGAGAGTAGCAAGATGAAAATTCTTAAATGCTTTAGTGGAATTAAAGAAACTGCAAATGATAAGGCTACTTAAATGAAAATTTCTGTATAAATTTCAACATTTTTGAAGGTTTATATAAAAAAAAAAACTGATAAATAAAGATTAATCAGATGTGTATGGTTTCACACATTGCACTTTGTATTGTACTGATTATTGTTTAATGTATAACCTAATAAGTACAATATCACATGGAAATTATTTATTGATTACAATTTGAAATCTCATAAACCATAAGAAATATGAAGTAGGTTAGATTACATGAAAGTTTCATACTTTAGAGGTTAATTTATTGATGTTATTGTTTCTTCGAAAAAATTTGTTACAAGTGAAAATGCTTTAAAACTGAATTTTTGTAGAGCAAGTTAAAGTATAAAGGTGTTAAAGAAAGGGTTTTAGACAATCTGACATTAAACAAAAAAAAGTATTTTGTGATTGTTTTTTGTTTTTATATGGAGATAGAGTACAATGGCATAATCACAATTTTTTTTATATGGGATGCCTATTTTATTTTGATGCTATCAAACAATTCCTTTAAAATGCTTTCTGGTGCTATAGGTTTTACGTAGTTATTCTTTTGTTTTGGAAAGTTATTGAACAAAAACCATTTTTCAAGCAAAACATAAAACGGCTATGGTTAATTTTAAATTTAATAAATAGCAGATAAACGTTTTTGTTAAATAAATTTGTTAAGAAGTAAAACAAAAGAGTTCTCTTTTCACTGAATTTTATTGAGGTGCATAGCTCCACTTATAGATACCATTTTATTTATAATGTTTTATTAATGATGTAGATGTATGACATGAAAGCGGACTAATCATTGAAGATTCAGATTTAAGGCTTGCTTAATAATTAATACATTGTATATCTAAAATACCATAAGCAGAAAAAATAAGGAATTTTCTGTTATTAATATTTTTTGCAACCAGAAATTGTTATATTTTCTAGAGATCTTACTAATGTTCTTTGTAGTCATAAAGGGTTTGAATTAAATTGAATGAAAGACAACCAAATTAGTAACCATAAACTTTCTTTGGCGTTTACTGAATTTTCTGAAATTTTATACGTTAATCATTTTATAACAACCTAAATTTGCAAAGATATTCAAAAAAGCTAATTGTGGGTTTTCCCCATTGTGGATTGGGTTTCTATTCTGGTGCGCTACACAAAATGGTTGCTCATCACTGATCTATAAACCCTGCTTGCTGGTTATTTTTAACGAGATACCCTGTATGATTCTAGACAAATACATTCAGAAGAGGGACTCTGAACTGAATATTTCTGTTAATTTCAGTATGCTACACTCACTTTAGCTAGTTAATAGGAGTAGGATGGCAGCAGCTAGTTCTTATCGATAGATAATGTCACAACTTTGCTAATGATGTTAAAAGATAAGAAAAATCTTAATTTACTTATTCATCAAATGTATTAAACAAGAAATATACAGTACAGGAGTATCTAGATCAAAATTTCAAGCTTGCTTGCAAAAATACTGAAAATAATTGTGATTAGTTGTTTTTTTGGGAAGAAGATACCACTTCACAGGCTGTGGTTCTAAACTGGATTCCTGTGTGACCTGTCACCTTGTCAAATTAAAGATCAAGTGTTCCTTATTTTTCCTTCTACTGTATGTATACGTACTTTAAGATATGAATTAGTTAAAAACATGTAGTAGAATAATTTAGATGAATACTATGGTACTCCAACATCCATCATTCATTTATCTGGGGAATGTAATTGATTATATTAACATTTTCAGTTGAACACTTGTTAACAATAATACGTCACAGTTAAAATAGTAAAAATT
Source organism: Ignelater luminosus (assembly GCA_011009095.1). NCBI lineage: Eukaryota > Metazoa > Arthropoda > Insecta > Coleoptera > Elateridae > Ignelater > Ignelater luminosus. The sequence goes on from VTPC01008357.1 coordinate 83,955, forward strand.
GATTGCATTTCATCCATGTAGCGACAATCTTTGACCAAAATTTATGATTTATATCATTGCTCTAATAGACATATTTTTTGTATTCCATTAATGCTGCCCTGCAAAGCAAAAAGGTCCTAACTCTGAAACTCATAATTTTGGGATATTGAGTGAAACGTATTTGGTTTTCTTCTAATTTACATAGAATAGGATGTTTTAAAAATTGATCTGTATCACTTATTTTCAAAGTTAGGGCTTTCTTGTTTGGTATACAAATAAATTTCAGTACAAAGAATCCTAAACTTGATTTTGTTAATTTTTCAATTTAGGACCTTTTTGCTTTGCAGGGCAGAATCCTTAAATCAATTAGTTTTGAATATACTCAAGTAGACAATTATCAGCAAGAGACCTTGAATGAGATGAATCTTATGGCGGCCAGCCATAAAGAAATATTTTTTATTAAAAGTAAGCTGTTTATTAGAATGTGTTCTGAAAAATGGAAGTGGTACACAAGCTTATAATTACACTAATCAACATTATCAATTATTTCTTATATTTATAGACGTTCTTGCATCTTAGTTCAACACGTGCTCAAATACCATACAGAGTATACTGCCTTAGTTGCTCTTTATTAGATATGACTATCGAAAATCCAAATTTTCCCGATTATGCAATTATGTCAAACAGGTCAAATACTGATCAGAGAAATTCTTTCTATAATACTGATCCATGATATTAAAAACTTAATTTACTTCAGTGCTGCACTTTATGTGAAAGTGCCAAGACATCTAGGTTGTTGCAGTTCACCGTGCTCTCCATTTCATTTCCGTAATGGTTTGGCGTCCCATCTTGGAATGCCATACGAGAGTCCCTCTTCCAGCTAAGAGTTCAACCTGAGTTGGGGACTCTAATCTGTCTGGAACATCACTACAACAGCGATCCGACGGATGTCTACGGTATGGGGCAGGGGCAAGTCTAACCATAGATAAGGGATTTGAGGTGATTTTGGGCGGTCTACCGAAGTCTGAAAGTTCCCACACTCCCCAGTGATTAAAACCAAAACTCTTTGAGGAGGTGAGGCAAGTACATTCGTGGTCCACCCAGGGGGGCAATGCAAATGCAACGTCCATTCTAGAAAGTATTTTGCCTTCTCTAAAATAATAGGAAGGAAATTTCTGCCCTTTAGAAATTTTATTTTCCCGCCCAAACTTTTGCTTCTGACTACAGCCCTGGGTCCACCCCCCTATCGCGTCAGCCAGCGTCTTCATCCTGCGGTTTTAACAACACATTCTACCACTGTAACACATACTGGTGCATTAGTGTGGTCCCTAAAAGACCAATCTACGCAACAATAATTACCTAGAACGGCAACACCGGCCATTACAAAGTATTACAAGTTGATTCCATTATACTTACTTGATAGAAACCGGATCTGGAAAACTGAATAAATAATTGAAACCGGCATGGGGGTCTCTCCAGACGACATGGAAATGGTCGCCTTCAGACTCTAAACTAGGCATGGAGCAATCTATAGAAATGCTGTTTAACAAATTAAATGTTAGCCTGAGGAAGAATATGTAGATAAGCAGAGGAAGTTAATAAATTAAATAACAAAACTACGAAAATAAATTATTGCATTTCTTATAAATATACAGGAAATGTTAGAAATACTGGTTAGGTATACTACTTATGTACTACTGTACAATAATGAACGTTATTACATTTGCGTGAATATAAAATCTTCTTAGGTTATAACCGTCGGCTCATCTTGGCCGATAAAACTTTTCAGTTTTGATATTTTAAGAGCAATATCGATTAATGGTCTTAACATTACGTGAGGATCGTCATTTATTTTGGTCTTTTCATAACCGTCAATGTATATTCGTACGGTGGCACCAGAACTTATAGTTCCTGACAATCGAAATATAATCCTAGAACCATCTTGAAAAACAATTCTTATACCTTGCTTCTTTGCTACACTTTTATCAACAGGATCTGAGTATGAAAAATTATCAACTTCTTTAATTACGTAAGTTTTCCCACCACCAGTGAAGTTTTTACCAACAATTTCTTCGCTAGCTATAAGCTTTTCAAGATGTTCCATCAGTTTATTTGCACCTGCTTCATCGCATTCTTCGTAATCGTATCTGACACAGTAATCTCTACCATAAGTTTTCCAGTGCTCTCGTACAATATCTTCGACGCTCATTTTTTTGTGATCAATAATAGTTAACCATGTCAAAACAGCCCATACACCATCTTTCTCGCGAACATGATCCGACCCAGTTCCAAAGCTTTCTTCACCACACAGCGATACGTGACCAGAATCCATAAGATTTCCAAAATATTTCCAACCAGTCGGAACTTCAAACAGTTCTTTATTTAATTTTTTAGCTACTCTATCGACTGCGGGAGCAGTGGGCATTGAACGAGCAAATCCACGCACTTGGCGATTTTGGAAATATGGTATGCAATCTAAATTATTTGCTATGATAGCTAAACTATCACTTGGTGAAACAAAAAATCCATTTTTACCAACGATCATGTTTCGATCCCCATCTGCATCGAGAGCAGCCCCAAAATCATATTTGGGATCTGCTTTAATTGTATCTATTAAATCTTTAGCATAAGTTAAATTAGGATTAGGTTGAACTTCACCGAAATTGTCCAGTGGAATGAAACGGATAATGCTTTCAGGATCACTCTTCAATTCTTGTACAAGTATTCTTTCTATATATACTCCAGTAACTCCATTCATAGCATCAATTAAAACATTAAATGGCGGTCTATTATTGCTTCCGTTTATTAAATTACTTAATCTTTGAAAATCAAAAATAGATTTCATTAGGCTTACATAATCTTCAACAGGATCTACTGTTTCGACTTCAAAATGTCGGCCATCAACAGAAAAGACATTAACTCCGTGTCTTTGGATGTCACAATCCAAACCTGGAGTAAGTTTGTATTGAGTTATACGTTTTGTTAAATCGTAGATTTTATTTGTTAATTGATCTGGAGCTGGACCACCACTTTCTATGTTATATTTAATACCAAAGTCATTTCTTATGCCTCCAGGATTATGTGATGCAGTCAGAAGAATGCCACCCAATAAATTACGCGATCGAATCACACCAGACATAGCTGGGCTCGATAAAAGCCCTCTTCTTCCTATTATAAGTTTTTTTACTTCATTTGCGGACGCAATTCTAATAATAATCCTAATTGCTTGCATCGTAAAGTATCTGCCATCACCCCCAACAACTAAAGTAGAACCTTTTACTTTTTCTCCTAAAGCGTCTAAAATGCACTGAATATAATTTTCAGTATAATGTTTCTCTAAAAACAGTTTAACTTTTTTTCTCAAACCGTCAGTGCCTGGTTTTTGGTCTTCAAAAGGAGTTGTAGGAACCACAACACTTTCTAAAGACATTTTAGTGATGAAACGGTATTTGTGAACACACGTTCACTAGAAATGATTAACTGCAAAATCTTGTAAATGTTTCTGATATAGATTGCTTTTGCTTTCTTACAGATATCAAAATCTGAATTTTGATAGAATAAGGTTATGTGTCAAATATCGATCAAAACGACATTGTTGCAAGTGACATCATGCCATGGTAACAAGTTTCCAAGCAACTCGATCTCGCACATCTTAACTTTACCTGTCCGATTTTTGTCTGGAAACCCTGGAAACCAAACTATAACATCAAGCTAGCGGTGACGTCACGGTCACGATGTTAATTCTGACATCATAATTTCTCAAGTCTGCTAAAAATGATACAAGATTTGGAAGATTGTACCCTTCTTTGAACGAGTTTTTAACGAATACATTATAGAAAACACATAAAGCTCAAGAATTAACTACATTATAGATTTTCGAGGCTTTTTCGAAGAGAATGTCTGAGGTCATATGCCTAGCCCACAAATATGTCCAGTCTTGTTTACCTTTTCAGATTCACTCTGTATATTTATATAACTTGGAATTTTCCTTTTCTCTAGACTTCTTAATAATTCAAAATGTCTAATGTAAAAGAAGAGAGAATTATAAGAAAATAATGAAATTTGTTGTATATAAATAATGTACTGACTAATAATAATGATTAATGAATTAATAATCACTACTTTGCTACTAAACTTCATTACCGAACGTATTAGGATAAAGTTTAATTTTAATAAGTTGGCACTTACAATGTGACGTTTACTTCGTCATGTGCATGTGTCATTCTAAAAATATTTTGATTGTCAATGTGTACAATCTGTATTAACTTTTTAATCATGTTTTTAAACTTGTCATGTTGTTTTTAATTAATTTAATAAAATGTCTGCTTCGCCTGCAAATAATGACTCAAAATTGCAACAGACCAATAAATCCATTAGTTACCATGAAATTGCAGCGAAACTTATAAACGACAGGCTTCTATTAACAGCTCTCGAACTCCATACAGAATTGGTAGAATCAGGACGGGAACTGCCAGCACTAAGAGATTATTTTTCAAATCCAGGAAACTTTGAAGTGCAAACACATGAAGCTCCATCATTGATTTGTTAGTCTTTAATTGTCGTGGTATTTTAGTTAATAATAGTACTGTTTTTGTAGCACGTTCGGGTAGTCAAGTAACATTAGATAGTTTAGATTTAACTAGATTTTCTGAAGATGGAGAAAGGAGTGTTGATGAAAGAGTTGCTGTTTTAGAATTTGAATTGAGAAAAGCTCGTGAAACCATAAGTGCTTTACGTAATAATTTAACTGTTGCAACAGGTATTTAAATACTTATTTGTTTATAAATAAATTTAAATTATTATTTTTATTAGAATCCGAAACCAGCACCCCAGACAAGAAAGCAACACGCTCACAAAATTCTGATGGGATAAAACCTCATGAACAAAGAGCTTTAAATTTTTTGATCAACGAATATCTTTTGACTCATGGCTATAAGTTAACTTCAATAACATTTGCTGATGAAAATGAAAATCAAGTTTGAATATTTTATTTATATGATCGTTATAAATTTGTTAAATAAATATTTTTTTAGGATTTTGAAGACTGGGATGATGTGGGTCTGAATATATCAAAACCAGCAGAGTTATTGTCTTTGTATAGGGAAGGTTTAAAGCAAACTGGACAAAATTGTGTTTGTGCTAACACACAAACTGATTTTAAAATTAGAGATGAAAAAGCAGAAGAAAAGATTGAGCTTTTAGTAAGGGTTGATGTACTTAATAATTTCAAAAATTAATGAATTCTTAATTTTAGTCTAAGGAAACCCAAAAACTTAGTTCTAAAATACTCGAGTTAAGTACAAAAGTAATAGATCTGCAAAACGAAAATGTGAGATTGTGCCACGAAAATGAACTTCTAGTCAGCAAGAAAATAGAATTAACGTTAGAGCCTATTGATGTAACGCAAAAACTCTCTACAACTAGTAGTAAAAATTCTAGTAGTGATAGTAATTCACCAGAACATTTTGAGATTATTGACAGAAATACTCTCCCAGTAAAAAAGCAAGATAGCATTATTGATGACAACGTATCAAACAATAGTCTAAATGAGAGCGATTGGACAAATCTTACTTTAAATACATCTGAAATGATTGAAGATGTTGGTGAAAAGAAAACGGTTACACCCAACATACCAGTGGTCAAATCTAATTACTGTAAAAGTACTAGGTAAACTTTATAATATTTATGAAGTTCCCATTGTAATAGAATAACATTTTTTTGTAGGTTATTACCAGAAAACTTTAAAAAAGAATTGCTGCCTTTATGTTTAACAAGTGCAATTTTTAATGCAGAAAATCAAGTGTTTGAAAACATTACAAATGAAACTCTCGTACATGTTCTCTCTCAGTCTCTTTTACGTATAATTCCAAATATAATACTAAATAAACGTGAAGAAGCTATTCCATTACTTGTGAGTGCAGTGTATTTAAATCCTAATAGTTTGGAAAGGGATAAACTTTTGCAACAACTTTTCAATCTGAAGAAAAAGCCATCTCAGGAAGAAAGAGAAATTATTTTAGCAGGTAATGATGAGTATTTTAAAATTTAATTTTAAATGTTAATTTCAATTTATTGTAGGTATTATTAGTATAGCTCGCTCTTCAGGTGAGAACTTAGTTGAAAACGAAATACTTCCCCAGTGTTGGGAACAATTAACGCATAAACATGTAGAAAGACGGCTTCTTGTAGTCGAGTCATGCATTGCACTTATACCTTATGTTTCTGTAAGTATTCATTATTTAATTGATTTTAACTTTTATACATGTTATTCATGATTGTTTAGAGTCCAATACGTAATTCATTAATGCTCTCAATGTTACAACAAATGTTGGAAGATCGAGAAGAAAAAGTTAGAGAAATGGTTGTACGTGCATTATCATTTGTGGTAGCTCTCTGTGATGATGAAGATAAATATTGGCAATGTGAAGAACTTGCCATGAGAACATTAAAAGATTCCAGTGATGCTGTTGTGAATATTAGTATTCAAGTTTTGTTTCCAGTTTTAGCACAATGGGCCCTGAGTATCAGTATGCTTAATTCTACATTTCTGTGCTTTTTTAGATTTATTTATTTTATTATTTCTTTTAATTACAGATCGCTTGCAAACAGATCTAGTAAAACAACTTCTTTATAAATTAAATAAAGATTTGAAAGATCCTCGATTAGAATCTCAAGATAAAGATAGAATTGTACGTCTTGTCAGTGTTCTTGATCATTTACTTCCATATATTTTATTTTATGTAATTAATGATGAAAAAATAATTAATAATATAGAGAAGGATATGGCGATTGAATTAAGTATGCATTTAAATAATTAATTAACATTCCTGAGAAAGGGACTGCTATTTCTTTGTCTTGTAGGACCAGAGGTTGTAAAGTTATGTAAAAGTTTAACTAATCCTTGTAACTTTTATAATGGGGAAAGTAATGTAGGAATGATTTTTTATGAATTTAATAAATACGCTGCTGAAAAATCTTCTGGAACTTGGCCTTTATTGGATTGGTTTCTTGATATTATGTAAGTATTTCGTGTCTGATGAGAAATAAAGCCTTGAATTCATTCATGAATTAGAAAAATGATACTTGATTTTTTATCATCCGTTTTCAATTTTTCTCATTTTCAATTTCAAAGATTCTAGTGCTCTTATTAATAAAATCAAAAATTGAAGATAGATACATTTGAGTTAATTAAATTTAAAACGATTTTAATTCTCTGTACAGCTATATGAGTTTGAATGAAATGAGACATAATAGATGTGTATGAAAATTCACTCTGTTTAATTTGACTCGAGCAGATTGCTAATGGAGGCACTTGAAAATTCAATCGGATGGTTACTAATACATTCAAAAACATCATGAGATTATGAGTATGAGCTTGTTGTAATCCTAGAAGAAAGTAGAGTCGTGAAAATTAATCGTGTCAGGTTAGATCATCATATAGCTGATCTGAGTGTGTTTGTTTAACTCATCTGCAATCTGATTAATTCTATCAATTCGTTACAACAATCTGATCTATTCCTATCAATCTGAGCATTCCAATCTAAGCGAATTTTTGTAAACACCTAACAGGTGTGCAGAGTAAACTTGGTTCAGTACACATTTTAGATAACATTAGGAACTTTTGATTTTGTTAAATTTTTATTTAACATTACGAAAGTATTTTATTTCTTTTCAACTGTTGACAATTTTAAGAAGATAGTTTATGTCAATTTATATGAGGTGACCTAAGTGGATTTGGAAAATATATCGGATGTGTTTGTTTAGCCTAAATCTAACATTTGGTAAATACATCTGAGGTCTCTTGCAGGCAATTATTTTATCTCCAATCGGTCTGATTCAAATATATCGATTTGGGTTTCTTTGGTGTGTTTCTGGAAAATCTATTGGAGATTTATTTCTATTCAAGCTCATATGACTGTAACAAATTGAGAAAAAAAATTGTCCGGAAGACCTTAAAGAAATTGTGTTGGCAATACTAGTACCATTTATTGTGTTTGATCAGCATTTCACTTCTGACAATTTGAGGTTAAAAACAAATATGTACATTTGTATAAAGTGCATTCAGCATAGTAACTAGAGTGCATACACCTAATATCAAACCTTAAAGAAACAATGGCACAAACAATTCTCATCATGGCCGATTTTTACAATTTATATTTTTTTAAGGGTTAGAATGGTTTTTCTATTTTATTTAAATAGCAGTAGTGATCATTTATTTTAAATGGGTTTTTACAGTCACATGTTTTAGTGAACCTTCTTGTTCCTTTGAGAATTCTTACATTCAGGCACTAAACACTCGCATTTTCTTTGAAGAAGAAATTCATAACTTTAAAGTACTTTGGATTACCTTAAGAGTTGTCAGACTTAAAGATATTTCAAAATGTAAGGAGCCACTTTGTTGAAGTCATCTGCGTGACGGGAAAAACCTTGCTAAAAGGCAGTGGTGTATCGAATGAATTTTGTATTATTGCAATATTGTAGGTTTTCGACACTTAAAAATCATTTAGGGTTATAATTATTTATATAACAAGAGTGTAAAGTGAAGTTTTTTGGATGAATAGGAAGTTTATGGCATGAGTTATGAATTCAAAAAACACACTTTACACTTGGGTTGTATACAATATTTTTTGCACAAGAAAATAATAAAGAAAAGCCATTGACAGTAGATTAAAAAATGAAGTTGACCAAGATCGTAGGAACGTATAATGATTTCATTATGACATCGATATGGCTTTGTAACATCGATACCTCAAATTAATTGCAAATGTTTATAATTGTCAACTTTTGACATTGACAACTAGTTGTAAAGAGCCAACTTTGCAGGTGGTTGTGCAAAAAATAACAAACATTGTTTTAAAAGCAAGGAAAGTGATATAAAATTGCTAATAAGCAGTGAAATACTTCTTTTCTCGACAAGAAAATTCTTTTTATCTAAAACATCACTATATTGTTTTATTAACATAGAATAATAAATTAATGTTATTAAGTAATAAAAATGGCTTAAGAGTTGCCAAATAATGATATGTTGTTCTAAAGTTAGTAATGACAAAATGCATTTAAATGCTTTGAACAAAAATTATGTACTGCAATTTTTGAGAAAAACTTGAAAAACCAACTTTTGTATTTTACAAATGAAATATTGCTAATGCTAATAAATAAAATACAACAGTAATGAATACCAGCTTTCAAGTAATTTTAATTACATTTATATTTATACAGTGTTCACGATATTTCTGGGTCGTATATGGCTGTAGAAGAATGACAGTTTGAGTATTGTAAATCAGGCTGTTTATCTATGAATTTGGCTTGTAAAATCTTATTGACGCTTTTAAGGTTATGATTTTATGATGGTTTAACCTCACGATGTTGTCTTTTTTTTTTTTGTAACTTGATTTCTTTTTAACAAAACAAAACTAATCAGTACTCAACGTTGATGCAAAATTTTTGATCGTGCAAAATGAAAGCATGGCCTGTTACGACCCAGAAACATTGTAAACGGAGTATACACGTTTGTATTTTTAAATTGTTATATATTTTTACATGAATATTTGATTGCATTAGAAAGACAAATATTTACAAAAAATTTTAGTAATAAGTGATTGTAATCATTATATACAATCAATTTAAGTGACTTGAGTACAAATGTTCTGTAACAATCCAGCAATGGTTTTCAAAATATTTATCTTTTCAGTCAAATTGTTAAGAGTTATAAAAGATGTTATAAAATGATGACGATATTCAGTTAATATCTCAAGAAGACATTGTTCATAAATGGTGACGTTTTAAAGATAAACACAAAATAGCTCTTGACAAAAGAGATCATAATTTTAATGATTATTGGAGATTAATAATATTGTTATGCTTTACAAAATAAAGTGGATTAAGTCTTGGTTTACTGGTGTGAGTATAACCAGGGAAACATCAATAAAACCAGACTTACAGTATCTCTCTATATTATACCCATCTCAGTTTTCTTTTTAGTAATTCATTTGTAGATTGGCATGGCATGCATGAAGTTTTTGAAAAGTGTGAAGTATTTTTTAGTAAAGTGCTTTATAAACAGCGCATGTTTCCAGGATAAATTTTTTTCTGTGGTTTACCATTATCGAGATACAGGGTGTTTGAATTAAAGTTGCCATCTTTTTTACTTTCTAGTATCAGTATCTCAAAAACTATGCAAGTTGTTGAGATAAAGTTCTTTGTAGAAGTATTGCTAGAAGCTAAGAAAATCATTGACTCTTATAGCCATATACTGTTTATTATTTAAAAAACTCCCCCCCCCCCCCATCATCACCACCTCTGACTAGAGTATCGGTTACGAGATTTTATAAAATAATAAGTCCCTTATTTCTACAGAAAATTTTATCTCAACAACTTACTACATAGTTTCTGAGATATTAGAAAGTAGCAAAAAATAGTAACTCTCATTTAAACAGCCTGTATCTCTGCAATTGGTAACCCACAGAAAAAGATTTGTCTCAGAAACATGTGCTGTTTATAAATCACTTTACTAGAAAATACTTCACATTTTTCAAAAACTCCATTCATATCGTTCTACAAATGAATTACTAAAAAGAAAACTGAGATGGAGTATAAATAATATGGTAAAGTACTGTAGACCCAGTTTTAAGATAAGACTGTTCTGTTTTAGTGAATCTGGCTATTAGACTCTAGACATTTTCAAGAAAAAAATAGTCAAAAAGCACTTCATTTTACATGGAATTATTGTTTATCTACCACAGCTGATTCAAAGGTCAATGTGATGTCACATGGAGGAACCCCCCTCATTGTTGTTTTTAAAAATCATAACTTCAAACTGTCAGATGTGAAATAGAGAATGTGCACTGAACGATCATTTGATTGACTCTGGAGGCATAGCTTACAATAAAAAACTTGATAATCTTTTTAACAGAAATTGCCAATTGTGATGTATAACATAGCATTTCATTTAAAGAGAATCCCTAGATAATCATTTAAAGCTGAACTCATAGCAATAAAATATTCTAAAATGCAAATGTGCATTACCATTGCTATTTATAACTTTGCAAGCCATAAAAATGCTTTTTGAATTTTTGTTGTTACCCACCAAAGTAACCCCAAAATCTTGTATAAGGCATTACATGCACTAAAGAAAATAATGTTAATCAGTAGTGGTACTGCCAACTTAAGTCTTTTAAAGATAAACCTTAAGGCTGTCTAGATGATTTGTTTTTTTGGCCATATTAGGTACGATTTTATAACTTTTGACCTTTTGAAAGTGACATTAGAAGTGAAAAGTTTTCACATAAAAAAGTGCAATTTTTTAAAAGTTAAAATTGACTTATATGAAAACTCTTTGTACGTGATAAAGTTGTAGGTAAAAACCTATCTTCTAAAATCACATAAGTGAAGAACTGAAAAAATCTGGATCAATGATTTTTGGTTGCGTTTTCACTTATGAATTTCACTAATCTTATATTTTCTTTTTAGGCTTCCAGATTTGTTAAACAATATCAATCATGTGGAAGTGACACAGTATTTCTTGCTTCAAAGCATCATAAATCTGCAGCTACATATTTGCATAATTTTAGGCAAAAATTTTACGAAAGCAAAAATTCATCCAATATTTCAAACGCACATACAAAATCTCGAACAGATCCTTTCCAGCTTTAATCAGTATTCGCCTAGCTTAAGCATTATACCTGTTTATTTAGTCTCTGTTTTAAGCTATTGTGATGATGCAAATGAATTATGTAATGTTCTTAAACGATTTATATGTGCTTTACCATTATGCGGAACCCCATTAGATTGCCTTGAAGTGACAATTAAAAGACTTTGTGGCTTTGGCATGCAAGAGTTGGTGATCAATTGTTTATGGGAAGGAGTTGTACATCAACGTCCTCTTGTAAGGGCTGCAACAGCTAATTTATTTGCAACAGTTATAGGTGTATGCAGTGAGAATTTATTAGTTACAAAAGTTACACCTGCATTAGTTACCTTGGCAAACGATAGTGATGTGTAAGTTTCAACAAAATAATCTGTGGAGTTAGATTGATGTATTTGTTTAATAGGTTGGTGCGAACAGCAACAGTTCCAGCATTAGGAAGTTTAATAACAGATTGTACTGTGCAAGAAGTTCATGACAAAGCATACATGCAGCTTCAAGCATGTTTGTCTGAGCCTAGCTGTAGAGATAATCATAGCTTATTGAGGCAACTTGTTGTGACATTAGGTAATATTGTAAACAGTTGTAAAGCATCATTTAGAGATGAAGGTAAACAATAATTTATATGTGTTAGCTGTAATCAAATGTTTCTGTCTTTATTGTTTTAGTTATACTAACGCAGTTGTCTGCATTATCAGCATATACATGTCAGATGTCTAATCAGACACGAAAAATCGATATGGCTCTAGCATTATTGGAAGCATTTTCTAATGCTATATATAGTCCATTAAGCAAACAAGTTATAAATACAATTTTACTTCCTGGTTTGAGGTAAATCATAGGTTTTTGGTTAATTTATTAATATGAAATAATATTAATTTCCTTTTCATAGTTCTTTATTGCTTTTAAAATCTTAAGGTTAGTGTTTTTGATATAATTTATCACAGCATTGAAGTCCGGCAAGTCAGCTAAATTAAAATGATACCCAGCATGGGTCTATGATTAGAAGTGTGCAGTTTCTTGTACTTTTGCTAAATAAGCTATTTCACTCATATTTACTTTTGTACATAATAATAACGAATAGGTATTTCTTTTCAGATGTTTAGAAGTGATAGTTGTAGAAAATCCTTCTTTATCACCCCATCGTGATTCTGTTACATCTATGATCAAAGAAACTGAAAATAGAGTGAATACAGCATTTCTACAATCACCAAGTGATCGAGGTTCTAGTACACTTAGTCAGAATGTTAATCAAGGTGTCGAAGATATGAAACTGAGAGTAAGTAAAATATTCCAAAAACCAACAGGCACAAAGCAAAATCCCTTACCCACTTTACAAGGCATTTTTAAAAAGAAATAGTGTTATCTTCTAATTAAATGTTTAAGCTAGAAAATGCATTCCAAAAAGCATAGTATGCAATTAAGTTCGATTAAGAGCTTGTTATTGTAAGTTCATATGTGTGTGATAGTGCCTTTAGAGTTTTTCATATTTTATTACAACTCGAATTTGCACTTAATTTTAAATATATCTATAATAATATGTATAAAATAAAGAGAGCACTGAGGTTGTGACATGTATTTTAAGATATATATGCTTGTTGTACTTACGTAATGTTTATCGATTCTAGTAATTCTAATTGTTCAGAAATGATAAAGGGAAAGGTGATTTTTATATTCTATTTGTTTGTTAATATACACATTTTACATTTGTTGCCTTTTTATAACTTCACTAATCCTTTATTCACCTTTTTATTAGTTTTATAATAATTCTTATTTATTTTTTAATTCAAAAGGTTTAATAAATTTGTTAAATCAGATCCGGATGATATGGCCAATGGGAACTAATATTAGCAAGTGCAAATGCACAAATGTTTGAATGTTCTACAAATATATTAAATTTCAGGAAACAATCCTATTGAAAGCTTTTTTTTTTAAATAAAAACTTGTAGAAAACAAAATGCTATAAATTCCATATTTTTTAAATTTGAATTTTATCACTAACCATTATTAAAAGTGAAAACTTCAAGATTTTTATTTTTAGATTTTTCGTTAAGAATTCTAGCAATGTAATCTTAAGAACAATAATGGATTACATAGTGAATTAAAATCAAATAAACAGTCCTAGACACCGATTTGCCCAGTATCATACAATAAAAAAAAATTGAAATAGGTGCAATTGAATTTGCTTGGTTAGCAGCATTGATTTCAATGTCAGGTGTTTATGATAATTCTACCATTGGGTATTTATCGATTCACTTTTTGATAGCCGTTGATTTACAGTAAATTGGACAGGTTAAGAATTTATTAATGTTGTGGTAACTGGTAAAGATTAATCTCGCCAATAAAGTAAAATTCCAAAACAACCATAAATATTACATTTTCAAAAGTTTCCAGATCTTCATAATAATAATCTAAATTAGAGTTCCTAAATTTTTCCACGTCTAACTAGGACAACTTCTTTTAAAAACCAGGACAAATCTAGGACATCAAATTTGCTCAGAGATCTAAACCAGGCACAGGGAACTCATTTTTTTAGGATATTGCAGAAAAAAAGAGGATATCTGGCAACCCTAATCTAAATTATTATAAACGTGCGTTTTGTCAAGATGAATCTGAACGCAATCTAAATCTTCTTCTAAGCAACAGAGCATTTCCCTTTAATATCCATCATGTTTGCTATCACAAAACTGCAATCTTTTATAAATTATTTCGTAACATCTTCAGACAACAACTTAAATTATTATCATGGCCTTCTTTGCTTCTCATTAAAATTTCGAGGTTAGGTTGAACATTCACCAAATTGTTTGGTCCATGATTTCTGCACCTGGTTGATGAATTCTGTAGCTCAGTTTAATTCTTGAGCTCCATTTGTAAATTCTGGTACAATTCTCAAATACAATATGCATAAACGAAAACGTCTATTGATGAATGACAAAATGTTAGGTTAGTTTCATAAAAATAGAAATGAAGAATTTTTGGAAATAATGCAACATAAGCATAAAATTAAGTTTTAAAAAAATTATCATGCCATTCATCATTTGCAGGCACTGGAGTTTCAGGTTTCCAACCAAGCAAGTTCAATAAAAACCTATTCCAATTCAGTTCTTTTTTCAATCATAATATCATTAGTATTGGTATTGGTGCAGTAGTACTTTCCCTTTAGATCTCTTGGATGCAGATCTTTGATTTGGTTTTTCCCATATGAGGAAGAAATTGAATAACAAAGACAAACTAATAAGAACTAATGTCATAGTTCTATTAAAATAATAAATAAAATTAAGAGAAATCACATTTCAAATAGTAAAGGGGAAGTTCAGGTTTAAAGTGTCGCAATTTTATATTCTTTTAAATAAATACATTTGACCAAATGAGATATCCATTAAAACATTAAAAAGCAATTTAAAAAAGCTGAACAAAAGAAATCAAGATAAGAATCAAGTTATATTCCACAAAAGTATATGATAAAGTAGGTCATGGTAATGTTGAAATAAAAAATAGAAGGTTAATCGTAGGAAGAATACAGTTAATTAATTACATAAATAAGATTAATCATAATGTTTATTTCTTTTAATAATTATTATTATTTGGAAGACATAATGATATTGTTATTACTTATAAACTATTTACAATTTACTGTTTCCTGCTAAAATCTCTTTTACCAATTGTACAGCATATTTAGCAGTTCCAGGTGCTGTTGTAACTCCATAACCACCATGTCCATAATTGTGCACAATTTTCATTTTACTTTCATAAACGTTTGTTACTTCTTTTTCCACTCGAACTGGATCTCTATGAGGCCTTAAACCAACACGTTGACCAATCAGTTTTGCTGTTTTCAGACTAGGCAATAATGAGTCACAGCGTTCTCGTATACCGAGTGAATCATATTTGCAAACATTTAAATTGAAGTTGTCAAAGTGGCGACTACCACCTAATGTTATACTATCAAATCCTGGTATTACGTATGTGTCATAGTCTCCGTAAAAGAACATTTTAACCCATGGTGCATGTACCTAGAATTTTTATTACAATTAATATTATTAAAAAACAACATCCTGTATGATTGGATGGCAATAAAAAAACCTAGTATCTACATAAATTCATTCTTATTATATCTTAAGGCATCTCATCAGTATAATGAATAAGTTTTAACCTAAAAATTAGTAATGTTCAGAGAAAGATTAAATATTATCAAATAGGATGTATAAAAAAAGCCACAAGTGCAATAGTTTATCTAATTCTAATGTCCACAATTATAATCGTTAATGTATGGGTTAGTGATAATTATTGTAGATAACCAAGGTTCAGAAACCGCATTAAATATTACTTCATAATACCTCCTAACTTGCAATTCTTTCTTTTTTGATGTTGCGGGAAATATTTGCAGATGCAGTCTTATGTAATTTGAAAAATAAATTTAGCTACTATGACAGTCTAGATCTATTCCAGATATTTAGTATTAATTTTTAAAGCTTATTTAAGATACAAAAAGCTGAATAGGGAAGGCTAGACTGCAAGATTGTATGACATAACAAGCCAAAGCTACATGGTAAGAGCATCGAAAACACATAACATTTCTCATTTATCATAAACTGACCTTTAATACTTGTCCTCGAATTGGCACAAGCTTATAATCATTACATAAAAATTTTGCCCCAATTCCTGTACAGTTTACAGTAACATCATATTGTCCAGCTAAATGTGATAAAGCATCCACTGTTTTTCTTCGTACTTTACCACCTGCATTTAAAAATTTGTCTGTTGCCCACGGTAAAAAGATGCCACATTCTATGAGAAGGCTAGTGAAGAATGAGCCATATTTCCAATTACCAGGGCATATCATGCGTTCTTCTTCAGTTGCTGCTCGATATATAGGTACCACATTTTCAATTAAATGGTTCTGGAAACAATTACATTTTTACTATTGCAGGATAATTTACTCTTTGAGCATAGAGTTGTATTAAATCTTTTATGTAAATTAAAGCTGTGCCATTGTGTTGTGCTGGATCACAAAAGAAATGCCAATTATTGCAATCACTTTGTTTCTTTAAGTGGAACACCCTGTATTAGTTTATAACTATTTGGGTCGTTTCTATAAATTTGTATAACTTCATTGACCTCCTATATTATTGAGCTTAGAATCTTTTTTTTTTGAAGGGGTTATGAATGATTAATAAACTTAAAAGTTCAGGTTAATTATAGAATTAATGTATTAAATCAGAATAGATAATGTTTATATTAAATCTTAAGACCCTAGAAAATTCTGGATTGATATTCCAATTTGTTACGCATCTAAAATTATTAGAGATCATATTTATTTTACTAATAAATAATAACACATCCGTATGCTCAAAGAAGTTAGGTTAAGTTTATTAAAAATTATTAACCTCTTGTGTTTACCAAGATGCGTATGATGGATGAAGAATGGTTTTTAAGCACAATTATTATAAATTGTACTAGATGTACTTCTAAAGTGGAATAAATTCAATGTAAGTACACAAGTAAAAAAACAACGTATTGAGCATATTTACCCTAACTATGTGTGGAGATAAATTTGAAAACACATAACCAGATAATTGTGCTACTCCAGCTTCAGAAGCTTCAGCAGTTACACGAATGTCATCCCAGTAATTGTAAGAATCTCTGATCCATTCCCTGAATAACATTAAAGAAAAATCTTCATTTTCATAACAAGAAAAGAATCGATTCATTTATTTAACAAACCTGGTTATAGCTTCTGTGGGTCCTCTGAAATAGGTACTTGGTCGAAAAAGACCAGCGGCAACAAAACTTGTAGTGTCTTCATTGAATTTATCTGCTAAGACAGTTACACGTGCTCCACGAAATTGTTTTTGAAGTTCTAAAGCTGTAGTAAGCCCCACTACACCAGCACCCAAAACTGCAATATTTAGATCCGACATTGTATCTGTATGAGGGCTTTTTAAATAATAGTAGAAGTGTGTGTGTAACTATTTATCTTTATATGATAAGGTTATATATGTACTTATTTCACCTCAAGAGGTCATGTCTGGAATGCAATAAATGCTAATCTAGCTTTGTTGTCAAGTCATTAGAATTGAGAGTAGTGGCATGATTTTTATCATTATTGTCCAAGTTATTGATATTGATTTTATAAACAATAGCAAATAATAGTTATATTCCATAATTGACGTGTTTTTCATATGTATTTATTTTAAAGAGGATTTTTTTAATTTTTTAATTATGTCTTTCAGGAAATTTACTAGAAGTTTGATTTATTACATCTATGTTATCATTTACTAGAGTTGCAACTGTAGGGATTATTCACATGATATATTTCACAACAGGCAAACATACTCTATTTTTAACTTGTTTAAAAATAAACAATATATGTAAATACATAATTTGAATATAGAATTGATTATAAAATAATTAAGAGGTAAGAGTAAATTGTTTATCTACAGGGTTTTGAATACAAAGATAAAAATTAAATTGACCTGTCTATCTAAAAATCATTAAGCTGATTAAATCGAACATCATACTATAGAAATAGTTCAAGATATGGTAAATTAATACAGTGCAATCATTAAAATTATGATCTAGTAGATTTATCATTTTTTTTATTACTTAATATTGCCATTTCTCATTTTCAAGATCTTAATTGCAGAAATAACATTCAAATAGTGGTTTCATCTAAAAAAAAAGACAAACCCATTTTTGCTGTAAACTAATCAAAGACATGTGTTGTCAGACAACCAGCTTATTAGGTAAGAAATTTAAATGATCACACTGTATTGGTCAAAATGATTCAATAAATATGATTTGTGTTTTGATTAAAATTGCAGTTATATAATAAAAAGTTTTTTTACATGTCTAGAATTTCTTAGAAGGCAAAACAACTTGTGTTCTTTCTTGGACTGTTTAATATTTATTTTTAAAGTCTTTGAATCAGTGCACCTACTAATAAAATTTATTGTATTTATATTTAGATGCCACCACACGAATGATTATGCTTTCTAGGAAAATATTTCTAAATAGTTTTTAAATTTATTTTTTATGCTTTGAGGTATTTGTTGCAAAAGAAAGAAACATGAATTAACATCTTCTGTTTCAAAGAATTAAAATCATTTACACCTACCTGCTGGTTACTATTGCAGCTCATCCCAAACATATTCAAGGATCTTTTAATTTGTTTACTGGTGTCTGAAAACATATTGGGAAATAATGTTTTGTTTTAAATCGCCAATTTCCTATCAAAGCTCAATCAAACACATATGATACATTAGAGAAGTACCAGAAAACGTGGTATTAGAACAACTTGGAGATTAGATTGGAACACTGCAGACTGTATGAAATTAAGCTTACAGTAATGGACCAATACATTACATTTACTTCATGATCGCATTTATTTCTACCGTGTTTCCATTAAATTTAGTAGGGTTAGGGCAACCAGGGCAAAACCCTTGAAATGCCCTGCAGATAGCATCTACTAATAATCTTAAAACCTTTCTATTTAAAATCTGATCATCTACTTCTCTGTCAAGATATAATATAGTTTGCTGATGAAAATAGTGAAATAAAGATTTTGATAGTTATGAGATTTTCAAATTATAATCTTGATAAAACCAAATCAAAAAGTTACGAAAAGAATTACTATAATTATATTAATTATAGTATAGACAATCTTATGAATTACGAAACAGATGCAACTTCAGAGTCATAATTCATCACAGTCACGAATTAATTTAAAAATATGCGTTTCATGGTTTTATTTAAATTAAAGTAATTTTCATAATATCCTTTTCTTTATTACTAATTGATTTACTTCCTTATAATGTCTTTAATTTTCTTGACATACAGTGTGTCCACATTCTGATGCTCACTATTGGTATCTCGGTTATTAGAAGACATAGAACAACGGTTAAACGGGAGATGTTATGTAGAATTAAATACTAGCAACAAATCTCATTTCAAATTCACCCTAACTAACCAACAATCCAATATGGCTGCCTATGAAAAACAAAAGATAGTGCTAATAACTTTAAAACAAATGATAATCGGGGGTTTCTATTGACACCAAAAAATTTGTTTTAAAAAGATGTCTGAACATTGTAAAACTTTAGAAGCGATCACATTAGGTGTTATCAAGTTATTGAGAAAAATTGAAATCGGCAAATTTTGGTTTTTTAAAAATATCTTAAAATTTAAGAAAGTTAGGGTGAATTTGAAATGAGATTTGTTGTGAGTATTGAGTTCTACATAACATCTCCCATTTAATCGTTGTTCTGTGTATTCTAATAACCGAGATACCAATGGTGAGCATTGAAATGTGGACACACTGTATAAATATTAAAAAAAAAATAATTGATTTATACAAGGTGTTGAAAAAAATTTAATCTAATAAATATACTACGTTATTTGTCAAAAATCCACTTTTAGTTTATTCTTACCTCACTTGTTTCAATGGGAATAAACATTCCCTAAACTCATTTAAAAATTTTGTTGCAAGAAAGTCTAAAGCAGTTTTAAAGATAAAACACAGGAAACTTAATGATCACGAGGTTCAGAATAGTAGAAATCTACTAATACAGTAGAATAATAACAATTTTATAATAATTGTAATAACAGGAAAAAGGCAAACTTTGGCATCTATATGTAATCTATATGAAATATATTTGAATCAATATTGTTTTAAGGAACTGTGTTCAGCATTCTTATATTTATTTCAAGAAAAATGACAATTGACAAATCAATCTTATAAACAATTGCCATAAAGCTACTTGATTTCAAATCAAGTTCCTGCAGTGCCACCATATGTTGTAGTTTGAAACTAAATGAGGCAATGAGATCAACATACAGGGTGGCCCAACGAAAACGAAACTAACTGAATAACTCCCATGAAAATAATTTTTCGAAAAAACGCAAAAACACGTCAGTTTGTATTGGGAGGGAAACATTTTTTGATGTACAATTCGAACCCTAAACTTCAACCCCTCAAAGATTTCTAATGGGAAGGGGTTCAAGTGACACATCATTAAAAAGGCCTATCAATTCTCCATATTGAACTATTTGAATTTTTAAATTTGGACAATTTGTTAGGAAGATACAGGTTGTGAAATCTAAAACATAGAAGGCTTCTCATGATCTTTTGTTTTTGTTATTGTGATTGCAATTTAGATTAGGTTAGGTTAAAAATTCATGGACACGCAAAAGCACCAGCGGCATAATGCAAAATCATTGAGAGTATGTGGGTGATAGCGACGCTTTAGAAAAGTGCTCATAACTTTTGACCCCGACAGTTGCACTACCTGGAAATGAGTTCGTTGTAGGTATATGGAACTTCATCACCTCCCAGTTACATCTGAGGTTACTACCACCCCTTAGATCATTCTAGTACCCCTTCAGAGGAGCAATACTGCTCATTTTGGGAAGTACTGATCTAAACTTAGGCTTACAATCCATCATCTGCAATCTATGATGTGGATAAAAATGTAATGAAAAATAAGAGCAATGAGGTAATTAACAGTATTTTGGTTTTCATTAATGAACAAACACCATTTTTTACTTTATGGTAAGATACAAATACTGGTTGTCTATAGAATTTTGTCTATAGGAAAACCTACAAGTACAAGCAGTTTACATACATGGCATAGTTGTAAAGTGAGGTGAGTGTGATAAATAGTAGAAGCATAAAAAACAAAGTAGTTTGGGAGGGGGAGGGAGGTTATATCAAATGACGACATAGTCACACAATACAGCATTTGTGATTACATAATTTTCTAAAAGTATTTCCATTTATATTTCTAACTTTTGTCATAATTATCTCCTAAGTAAGTGTTAACTTTAGTAATTCACGTTATAATGTTTGTTTTACACTCATTCAACTTGTAGTGTCTTCGATAATAAATAATCGAAGCACTTATTATGTTATCACAATTTACAGTCCATGGATAGATAGTTATTAGGGTGCAAAGGAACCTGAGAATTATCAGTGTCCCTGGACTATCACTACAACATCAAAAATGCTATCGTATCAATTAATAAAATTCCTAAACATTGTGCTCAAAAGAACCTGCTCCTGAGTGACATGTAAAACGTCATTTTTAGAATTTCAGTATCTTCATCCATCACTGAAGTATTACACTGTCCCATTCCATTGAACACCCTGTACAGTTTGGCAAGTTATGTTAGAAATACCATTGCAAATTATTGTGTTTATAATAATGTCACTATATCTAATGTTGTAATATAAAATAATAATAAAAGGAGATAAATTGACTAGTCTATATGAAATTATTAATGGATAAAAAAAAATTTAATTAATTGTACGGGCTGTTTCAAAACAACATCAATAAGTATATAGGGTAGATTCCTCATATCAAAACAAGCATTTTTTGTTAATGATATTTTGCTGAATTCTACTTTGTTTAGAAGTGTTATTGATGCATTTGTTGATCGTCCTGTATAACAAAAGCGTACAGTTTTAAGAAACACATATTTTAAAATAAAAAAGTTAACAAGTCCAAGTGAATGTATTCTGTTTATGTTTATCATAGCAACTTGAGACATCCCAGAAACTGTGATGAGACATCACAACAAATAAAATTGAATAACACCTAAATGGTTAGGTCTTGTCCCTAATAACCTTATACCATTGTAATCAGCATTCAATAGGAAACCTAAAAATATAATCATCTACGGAGTATAACATTAAAAAAAAATCTGACTGACATGTCACGTTATTGTGGAACACCTTGTATAATTGCAAATAATCTTAGATCATGTAGAATCTTCAAATAAGCTCCCTACTGTGTTTTTAAATATTTTTGTGTAATAACTTCTTATCTTTAAATATCAATAATTTCTAAACAAAGTGGAGTTTGGCAAAATGCCATGAAAGAAAAACGTGTTTTGTCACGAAGACTCTACCCTACGAGTTTGTTGGTGTTGTTTTGAAGCACCCTTTATAAACATGGGCATTGTAAATTTAAGTTTACTTTGCGTTTTGAGTAGAAAGTTGAAAGATGAACATTTAATCATGTTTACATGTCAGCTCACATTTATGTACAAACTGTCCGTAAAGTAATGTCCCAATTGCTGTTCATCTTAGTAGCACTATTACTAGTAAGATTTAGGGAAACTTTATGAGCATGACCTACAGACTTTAATAAATTATGAAATATATCAGTAAATAAGAATAGAAAGTTTTGATTTTACAGGAAACTATTATTTGGTCACTCAAGCTTGATAGATGATCAATGTACTGATTGGTCAAAATGCACGCTTGTTAATTTACATATAATAAATATCATTTGACGACGACATTAATTTTCAGATTTCTGATATAAATGTCAGACAATAACACTTCATATGTCAGAAATCTAACCTTAAACATAGATAATCAACTCTTGGTTGCATCAAGCATTTTTAAAGTCTTTAATGCAGTGTAGTTAGTTGACAAATGTAAATATGCTTTTATTAATTGAAATCAGGTCATTCCTTTATGAACAGTCGATATGTTTGCAAATGGTAAATGAAGGTTGAATATTTTTGTAACTACAGTTAAAAATGCCATAGTTATTTGCGTCTTAAATATGAATTAACTGAAATGGCTTGGTCTGTGTTAGAATCATTTTCACGACTACTTCTATTTTCTACTTAATAACTGACATGGATAATAATGGTATATAATACTTAAATCAGCTTTTGAAGAATTCTGGTTCGTTATTAATATTATGTCATATAACATAATACTATGGCTTTTTTGTAAAATCAGAATTACAATTTTAACATGGGAAAAATTATTAGGATTGGAGTTTGTTTACGTCAAAGTTCAGTGCCTTGATGATACAAATCTGACAGATAAATGTTAGAATGAGTGAAGCCAAGCTTGTTAAGTACTTGCCATAATTTGCATTTTAGGGTAGAAAAACCAGTGATGCCTGTATGAATACAGAGGCAGATTCACAAAACAATATTGCTCTGTCCAGTTTTGAGTATGCAATGATTACTAATTAAAGTCTATCCAATGAAAATTAAAAAGAAAAATAGTCTAAAAAGCTTCCATTCTAACCAGAAACGTAAAAGCACAAATCTGTTAAAATTATTTTGGAGATCTCACAAATAAACCTTAATGTTACGTCAATGTTAAGTATCCTAGTAAATTTATTTATAAAAAGAGTACACAAACATATGCCAGGGCAGTAAAGCAGTACCATATCTCTTTCTTTTTTTATTTTGCTTTATTTATTTTCGTGTCTTCACTCTATTCTGACATTTACCTGTTAAACCTTGTATCCTCACGGTACTCTAATTAAGACTAATGTAAAATGACATTTTTTAAAAATTATTCATTATTCTTAATACCTATAGTAAACATAAGCAAACTTTGATCCTAATTATGCTTTCCATGTTAATTTATTTAATCTGAGTCACCTATGGAAAAGAAAAGACATTGCATAGATAACATAGCATCAGTCAAATTTCATTGTTGATGTCAAATATTGTGCAAACAGGTTAGTTACATCATATCATAAAAATAATTTTTAAAATTTTTGTTAGGACATCAGGAAAATCAGATTCATAATTTTACACTTCCTTGTAATTCATGATTCTAATAAATTCTTCATGATTTATGTGGTAAATTAATAATAAAATTGCATGTAACTATATGCACTAGTACCTAACATTTACATATTCATCTGCAATGATAAAATATACAGTTAAATTATATACATATAAATTAATTCTCATACATACATTCTACATTTCTTTTTGCAGATAAGTATACATTTTCATTTCCAGTACTTCTTAATGTCTTATACTAAATGATAATCATTTTAATGTTTGTAATAAAAAAGGGGCTATTATCTCTTTTATATTGCACAATTAGAAACACATTTAATGCGTAGTCAAATCAACCATTTTCTACAAAATTTCTTGTTCCAGCACAACACTTACTGAATTACTAGTTTATGTTTTTAATAAGAACAATTTGGATAAATCATGGCCATTTATATTGGCAAAATTGATAGTGTCCAAGTCATTCTTTAATTTGAATGAGCTATAAAGCAATAAACAAATTAAATTTGCTTCAAAACTTTAAATAATAATAGTAAGGTTAGTTTTTGATCAATTTTTTCTGACTTCATTTGTTTTTATAAAACCAAAACATAAGTACTACACTGACAATTAAAAACTAAATGTAAGAAAAATAACCACTGTAAAATCTAGTTTTTATTTAAATATTTTGAAAAACCAGGGCATATAACATAATTATGAGGTATTAAAACTGCCAAATCTCAATTTTTATAAATCTAGACATTCTATTACGAGAATAAACTTCTTAGATACTTCCCAATAAAACTTTAATAACACTTTTTAATAAAAGCAATTTTCTAAATCCTTAACAATTCAATTACTTTTGTCTAAAATTAGTACCAGCTAGCTTTATACACAGTGCCACCGTTATGCAGCAATTATGATATATTGATTCATCTTGCCAAGTATTTAAAATAAGTATTTACAAATTCTGTTTTTAATTTCACACTGTCAAATTCTAAATTTAAAATGTAAGATTCAACTACATACAATAATTGAAACAATTTTTATCTAAAACAATTATCATCTGCTGGCCGTGTATTAACCAAGATATTAGTTTGACCTTGCTAAATCATGCTCCAAATTTTCACTTATGCAAATCAGATTCATTTGAATTTTTAATTTCTTTTTCTGCATGTTGTAATAATGATTTTTTCGCTTGCAAATTACTGCAACATAAAAATAAAAGATAGGAAGTGATAAAATAAACACACAGAAGAAAGCCTCATTAAAATGTATATTTAATGTTCTTAGCATTTAGTGATTTATCTTGTATATGTGTATGTTCCAATTCATAAATTATGGTATAATTAATACAAATATTGGTGCTTTAAACTAGTTGGTTGGAACTGATAGCTGCTACTCGTCTACTGTAACATTTGGTAGACATTCATCTATAGCGACTCCTTGGCATTTATCTTTACAATCTACAATATTACTACAAATGAAAAGAAATTAATTATTGCATTGATAACAAATAACATAACACTTGTTTTAAAATTTGCAAAATGAGTGAGGATGGCAAGCCAAGGAGTGCATTTATTAATATTGTCTATACAAACACATACATCACAATTTGTCTATGTTATTATTTTTCTATGTACACAGATTATAACAAAAGGCCCTGTTGAACCGGATTGGTGTAAAATAACATAAAATAATAAAAAGATAAATGAAATATAAGTGACAAGAAAACAAAATAAGATCATTTGGTGACCAAACTGATGAATGCAACACCGTTTGGGAGAACAATAATTTAAATAAATAGTGACATAGCCTAGAGAGACAAAAAGGATTCATAAAAGTTCAATTGTTGTTTAACCAAGGATGTAGTAGACATTCAGCAGCCGTGGCACGACGATCCGGATCAAAATTCAACATTGGTTTAAGAAAAGCAGAGAATTCTTCGGCGTCTTTTCGAGACCATTCATATTTTTCCATGAGAACAGCTTCTAAGCCCCATGGTTTCAGTCCTGTTATGTGGCGTAGCTCATTTTTCTTGTTGAAAAATTGTTTTGAGTTTTTACCCATAGCAATGATTCTCCTTGGAATTTCTCCTAATAATTCAATTATATGAGCTAAATGATCTTCATCTCTGCTGTATTCTTCACCAGAGTGAGGTTCAAATAAATAATCGCCAGTTGCTAGTTCAAAAGCCATACAAGCCGTGCTCCAAATATCAGCTGAAGGACCATAACCTGCACCTAGCAATACTTCTAAAGAACGATACTGACGTGTTTGAATATCTTCTGTGAAATGCTTATCTACCCAACATGCGTTACCTAAATCTGCTATCTTTACCTCGAAATCACACTCTACGAAGGCAGGATCAGGTTCCGTCTTACCCTTACTTTTGTTGGTGAGCGAATTTGAATCATCTTCTGACATAGGGGTTATGGCTTCACCTGCTCCCTCTAACGGCGCCGTAGATTCAGCTTCACAATCTTGACCTTCTACAACTTCACCACCTGCCAGTCCATCCACGCAACCATTGGGTAATTTTTCTTCAGTACTTTCCGGACTAGGGCTATTTCCATTTCCATTTGCTTCTGAATTAATATCTCCATTCACATCACCATTTTCCTTCATTCGCTTCTGTTCTTCAATCTCGACAATCTGCTCCATTTGTCTCTTAAGTAGTTCATTTTGTCTTTTAGCCTTCTTTTTCAATTTCTTCTTTTTATTTTTACTCATTTTACCAGTAGCAGCTAGTTCTTGTGGCGGTGCTGTACTAATTAAAGATGTCGGCAATTTGAGCCCCAACTGATGCATTTCAGCAGCTTCGGAAGCTAACCTCCTTATATGATCTTCACTTACACATACCAAAACATTCTCAGGTTTAATATCTGTATGAATTATGCGACATTTGGAATGCAAATAATCTAGTCCTTCGAGTACTTGTCGCATTATGGTGCGCACATTTGACAAGGGGATACCTCGATAATTAGATTTGATAATCAATTTTAAAAGATTATGGCCCAAAACTTCGAAAACCATGCACACATGTACACCATTCACTCCGCTGATTTTAAAATCATTTAGTAACTGCACAGTTTTGTTACGTTTCGGATCTGCAGGATCCGAGTCACGTACAGACTTTAATATCTTAATTTCATCTAGTGCAGTTTCAGTAAAATGCTGGGCAGACTTTACAACTTTTAAAGCAACAAATCTCTTATCTTCCAGATCCCAACACAGCCAGACGGTTGAAAAGTGGCCCCAGCCTAATTTTCTAGTGACATGATATCTTCCCAAGAATAAATCACCTATTTTAACGGGATGATAGCCGCCTTTACGGTAATCGGCGCTGTCTTCTTGTTCCTCCTCCTCGCTAGAATAGGGTGTGCTCTCGTCCTCGATTGTCTCGTTACTAGAGCTGTGTGACGGCTCGAATCGTGCATTATTACGATTAACACCCCCTCGACCATTTTGTTCTTCATTTTTACCTTTCTTTTTACCTGGCTTATGCCTTTTCTTTTTTGCTTGAATGGCTAACACTCGCCTGTTTACGTCGGATTTGGAACTCATTTAGGAAGCATACAGTAACAATCACAAATCGAAACTATCGGTTGAAATGTCAAAATGTCTATCTTTTCATCGCACTCACTTTTGTTTGCACATAACGTTTGCATTAACGTAACATAAAAGGTAACAAATGCAATGAAAATTGACCACACAATCCTGAAGTAGCACAGACACAAAAAAAGACAATCAGCGCCGATATTAGCTGACCAGTACTGACAAAATGTAGGCTAGTAAAAAGTTACTTCCCTAAACCAGAACGTTTCTGAATAACTTCCCGGATTTTAATCTAATTATATAACACACGAAAATCTTTGAAAACTAACCGCATGGAAATTCACACGCTACTGTTCATGTTCTAGAAAGGAAACTTTTCGAAACATTAATTTGATAAAATCATCGAACGCAACCATTTTACTACCAATACTGAAAATATCACTGACGACGGAATAGATTATTTTTCAGTATAATTCGAGTAAAATTAAGATATTTTCAAATTTTAGCGAGAATAAAGAAAATATTTACAATTTTCCACATGAATTATTGATTTTTCGACAGTCTACACTTATAAATATTTTCACCAAACGCTATTAAGTGTATAAGGTTTCGATTTGTTTATGAGTCAACAATTTAATTAATTCTCCCTACTTTTCTTTGTAAAAAAGTTTTGTCAATAATTAATTAGATATATTATTATTTCTTTTTATTGGTGCATTTCCTAAATCCCATTAAAAAAGTTAATTTATTATGGTGCAACATATAAAGCATAGACGTACGCAGGTTTATTTTACAGGGATAAAATAGAATTTATCTCTTAACAAATGTAGGGTTTTTAGCCTAGAAATTAAAACTGATGGTATTTCTAAAATTTATTCTGTAAGTTGTCTGCAGAATCTTATGTTACTGTAACATAAATAGTACCTAACCCCTACCTAACCTAAGACTATTTAAACTATGACATTTATTTTAAACTATGAAATATTGACTGTACTTACATATTCTTCATTTGTATAAGAGATCTAATCTTTATTTCGTCTTGGTCTGTGTTTGGATTCATAATAATGCCTCGCTGAATTTGCTGTTTCCCTTAATTTGTCCTGATAAGATTTTGATTTTGTAATCTTTGGATATTAAAAGATATTCGAGACATTAACAAAGTTTGTAGTTCTTACCATACGGATTCGAGTAAATAGTAGGTTGCAGAAGAGCTGATTAACCCGCTGACGTTTAGAAAATCACCCAAATAATACAACGAACTTTACGGCTAACTAGTCTAAAACTCTGATTGGAAAACGTAACGTTTTCAAAACGCTTAGCGCAAACCGTTAGCCAGTGAGCATGAAGCACAGAGACTGATTAAAGTACGACAAACACGTGGTTTTGGTATTCTCAGTAATTCCGATCGTGCAAAGCTTTGTGAAACGGTTTAGGCCGAAGCAAGTGAAATCGGCAGTATTGTCAATTTAAACACTAAAGATGGCCGCAACGATATATTTATATCGTTGAATGGCCGTATTTGATGTTTACAGTCTACAATGTGCGTTTAATAAACGAATAAATACGATCAGCGTATCTTGGCAACATTACTGTTGGTGACAGTATTCTAATGATATTTTAGACACTATTAATTAAAATCATGAATTTCACTTAAACTAAAATTTCTACAGTTTGAGCTGCCTTTCTAGCGCGTGTGCTGCACATTCAGGAGTTTAAATTGTGCAAAATCCGTTTCAGTTCTTTATTTTCTATTCAAAGCATACCGACTCTATCTGTAATCTATTTTCCATTCTGTATTGGTCCGAACTAAAAGAGTCTTTCATCTTTTCTAAAGTATATCACTATTATTGTTCAAGACCTAGCCAGCTTATTAGGCTACTCCTAATTGTGCAAATCCATTTGCAACCTTGTTTACTTTCTTGTTTATCTTTAAAGCTGTTTGCAGACTGTTACTATACTAGTAAGAAAATTGAAGAGGAGCTATCGCAGATCTAAACTTCTGCATTGGAAAATATTCGAATTAATCGGTTTTCCACAAATAGGTACTCCGGGCTCTCCCTCAGTGCCCTCAAAATTCATAAAATATTTCAATATTTTGTTATAAAATAACAAGAAAACCGTTAGTGCTAAAGATATGCTCGTTGTCCTATTTTATATTAAATTAAAATACGAACAGCTTTGATTTAGAGGTTTTCATCTAAATAGCTTTAAACCAAT
The DNA here is from genome assembly GCA_011009095.1 of Ignelater luminosus. NCBI lineage: Eukaryota > Metazoa > Arthropoda > Insecta > Coleoptera > Elateridae > Ignelater > Ignelater luminosus. The sequence continues at coordinate 113,893 of VTPC01008357.1, forward strand.
TTAAACTTAATAAAATGCCAATATTAATTTTATAAAAATTGCGAGAGAAAATGCAAGCCCAATAAGGTACTTCTTTACCAAGTATTAGATATATTAATTCTCGAGGGGGTTGTTTTATTAGTTCTTTTTCAAAGACAAGAATCTCAAAGAAAACATAATTAATAAAAATTTATTTTATGCAACCAACATTACAAATTGCAACTTTTAAAAAAAATTTGTGTTGTATTTACACCCCAAACCACCCACTGTGAAATCCAATTAGTACAGGGTATAATTCTTGAAAGGTCTATTATTAACCATTCATACCCATGCAGAACTTGATAGATGGTGTAAAATTTTACAGAGAATTGTAAAAAGAATAATTCTTGGCGTTCCTTTACAAGTTTTCTGAATAGTAACAGTAGATTTTCAAAGGTACACATAAAAAAACGCAGTTATACTTGGTTATACATAGTTTATGATAAGATTTTATTTAATTACCGGTTACTACTAATAATTATTACATCAGAAACAAACAAAAAAAAAATAAACAAAGAACAAATGCTGATGATAAAACCTGCAGCTAAATATTTCTTTGTAGGGTGTATGAATAAGCCGCACTTTTGAACTGTTAAATTGGTTTGAGTCTGAAATTTGATAATTGCATTATTTTCGTTAAGAATTGCATATTCCAATCCCTATCGACAATAACGCTAATCATTGGGAGTCCGTCCTCATCGATATCTCCTGCTTTTTTTGCTAAGTGCGATTCTTCTTCACCTGCAGCTTTTATTTCGTTCAATGCAACATCTTCTATTGTTTTTTGAACTATCCTTTCTTCTGCATAATACCTATAATGCAGAAATACAGGAAAGACCTAATGAAGAACAGACTTCTTTTAATTGACTGTATCTTTTTCCAGCCGCAATTATGCCTCACATCGCTGCCTCGTTAACGTCAAATTACTTATTTTTTTGGTATCAGTAGTGTCTTCAACGTTGCAAACTTCTGAAACTTAACCTCTTTTTAGAAATAATTTCTACATCGAAGAAACTCCAACCAAATCCGAGGTGTTTCGGCGATTTTAAGCTGGACAAAAAGTGCTGTATGTCTACTAGTCTTCGACCACTGATTTTCGGAGTACACTGAGCTTCTGAAATGTTTTCTTGTTCTACATCCAGTTCAGGATATTCCCCATTATCTGTCGTTTTTGGTTCTGGAATAAAACTGAAAAAGGAACTTCCTGCAATAGGTTCCACACGAGGAACAACAGCTCTGCAAATTGAACCATTATTGGAGAATGAAAAAGCTCTTAGGATCAATAAAAGACTATTCACAAATTGAGCAACAATTATTACTAGATATACAGTGTGTCCAAAATTTCGAGGCTTTCCATTGGGTTCGGTAAGTAAACCTAAAAAATGAGATAATTTCGTTTTTAGCAAATATCTAGTAAGCCGTGAACTTTTTGAAAAAACAAAATCATAAGTAAATTGATCTTCAAAATACCCAACTTTCTTCTAATTTAACCGACTTCGTATGTCTTACCCTTTACTAGATCCCAATGGTGAGCCTCGAATTTTGGACTCACTGTAGATGCACGTAGAATAATTCTGTACTTGCTTCATTTTTCTGTTATTCGCAACCTTTTCATAATTGTTTTTCGACTTTTTCTAGGCACACTACACGATAATTTCTTTTTAGAGTGAACTCCCATTTTCTTCTCACTTTATACTTTATTTAGATACTTATACACTTTACTTATAAGTAAACTGATTTCTTAAACAGTGCCACCTACATTTTTCGACTAAGTATGTAAAGTAATCTGGTAAGTAGTGTTTACTTTATATAAGGTTCTGATGCAGATTGAATTCCGCGAAAAGCAAGAATACTACAGTGCATTTTTTATTATAGAATTCAGAGTAGGCCGTGGTTTAAGTTCATTTTTACAGTGTACAAAAAAAATGCAGTGTGATGATGACTGGCAACTTCTTTTTTAGTGAGAACAGCATCAATGTTATATACACTGTTATAGAAATTGTAAGTCATGGCCTACTCTAAATTCTATAATAAAAAAATTCACTGTAGTAATACGTTAAACCCATGTGCGATTTGCTATTCAAATGACAAAAGAAAGGATTTAAAGTACTATTAAAAGACAATTTTAGTTATAGATTTTTCTCAATCATTACTTTTGTTATCAGTTATCATATAAGAAATATTAAACATTTATGTATAAAATTTAAAAAAACTGTTGAAAACAATACCTTTCTAGAAATTTGAAATGGTTTTATTTTTACATTATCTGGAGACCAACTCGTTTTTATTGTGTTGAAAATTTTAACATAATCCTCTTATACGCTGGATTGCTTTTCCGAATAGAAAAGCTTAAATATTGCCTCAAGGGTATGATGTGTATTGAGTGGTCTATACTTAGACGTTTTTTAAAATTTCGCATTTTGTTCAAAAGCGAATTTTAAAGTTGAACTATTTTAAAATTATTTTGAACGGGAAACATTTGATAATGCAAAGAAACCGTTTTTGGTTTTTGTCATAACCTTGTTTTATGACAATAAAATATTAGAGTTAAGAAAAAATTTAACTTAAACGGGATACTTTGGACAATAGATGATCCTTTAGAGAGTTTAAAACAACTTGGGAAATAAAAATTCTTTTGTAATTTTTAATAGATATTTTCCAGACATAGTATGTTTGTTTAATAATCTTAAAGATCATTAATTATAGTACAAACATATTGATATATGTAAATTAGATGATAAGTTTATGAAGAATAAGCATATACTACTATCATAAATTATATACAGTTACAATGTTAAATACTCCTATTATCTAGTTATTTAAATATGATGTTCTTTATCAATGCATGTGGATTCAGTCTTGTTTAAGTTTTAGAAATAGGATTTATATGAACTTAAAATAAATTGATCTAAAAAAATACGTGGTTATTATGACACTTAAAAAAAGTATTTCACTAGTAACAGTAGGTGTAAAAAACCTTGACAGTACCTAAAACAGTACTTGGCAAAGCCCAGTACATATACTGCCATGTCTTGCCTAAAACTATCAAAACCTGCTTACTATACTACCAGATCTTGTGAACTACCGTCACATCTTTCCAAACTAGTACTAGGCCCTACTAATATAAGTACTGCAAAATTTTGAAAATACTACCCTAAGATCCTTGAATTAAATTAAACTGATACGAGTAGAACGTGATATTAGTGATGCAAGACAGTACTTTACAAGATCTGGCAGTACTAAGGCAGGACGACATGGCAGTTGAAAGAAGTTATGGTAAGACTTAACGATAATAATAGGTAAGTATACTTGGTGGTGGTATTAAGCAGGATTTGACACAAAATTAAAATTTAACAGAAATCTTCCCATTAACAGAGTTCCCATACTTTACAATAAAAAATAATTTCATTTTGTACACCTATAGCGGAAGCTATAGTAATGATACTAATTTTGATTATAGTAAGGTGTAAGGTGTTTACGGAACGAGACAGAAACAGACGCTTTATTAAGTTTTTGTATCTTTGTAAGGTTGTGTTGAACACAACAATATCAGTAATATTGCATTTGAGTTGTTTAATATATGTGACAACCTTGATGATGATGGGGAATTTACAACTGCATTGGTCCTGTAAAACATTAAGTGCACTTATTGTGTGCTTCTAGTAGTTCTTGTTGCAATATGAAGGCCAAACTTTCCTAAAAGCAATAGACAATAGACAATATTGTTGAGAATTCTGCATATCATGGACAGACCAAGCAGTTCTCTTCTTTGCACTAGTGTTAATGAATCAAAGGAAATTTGAAGAAACCTATAATACAAGTAGTTAATAAATCTGTTTTGAACTTTCTTAATGTTGTCGCAATATATAGCTTATTGAAGGCTCCAAACAATCATGCAATGGCATAATACAACGTACCTAATAAGAGTGTTTGGATTATTAAATTTTTTTGTAGATCTCATAATGAAATCTAAAGAATTATGTGCTTTTATAACAATCTTGTCTACGTGTGCATCAAAGATTAAGATCTTTAACTAATAATGTTCTCGTTAAGTGTTTACAAGCAACTGGAGGAATTTTGACGAGATAAACTTAAGAACTTGAATGGCGTACTAGGCGTAAAGGATCATGAGTGGGAACTTGGAAAGCTGGAGTTGGAACTGAGGAAGAGAATAGCAAAATACTTTGTATGCAGCTTAATGTTGTGCAGGTGTGAGACATGAACTATAATGAAGAAGGATACGAAAAAAGTAAAAGCGCTGGAGATGTGTGGAAGGATAAAGTTAGGTATGAGGAACTGCTGATAAGGGTTTGAGAGCAAAGATCAATGTTGGAAACAATTAACATTAGGCAAAGAAATTGGTTAGGACATGTTTTAAGAAAGGATTGTTTGATGAGAGATGTGTTGGAAAGGAGTGTAGAGGGAAGAGGTAGCAGGGGAGAAAAAAAAGGACAAAGATAATGGACAATGTGAAGAGTGGACCGAGTTATAGTGAGATAAAGAGATTGATTCAAGACAGAAAAAAGTGGAGAGAATTCACGGGCCCTGCATTAGGCAGAACACTTATGATGATGAGTGATGCGTTACTCAAGATAGGTATAAGAATGATTTATATAATGTCTGTCTCGGGTAAACGTTATTACTGCACATGTATTTACATTTAAATCTAAATGATCAACTTGGCAATAACCGTGCAAGTTTAGATCAGACTGTAATCTATAATGCAATCTTGAAGAGACTCCAACTTTTAAGAAAAGCTTACAATCGTCTGCATACAGGAGAAAGTTGAAATTCTAGAAGCATGTATGTATATCGTTTATAAATATGTTAAAGAAAAGCGGACCTATAAGTGCCTTGAGATACTCCAGATGTTGCTGTATAGGATTCTGAAAGGAATGAACAAAGTATGATGTGTATATTGGTTGTTTTTTCGCCCATTGCTCTTAATAAAAAAATAAAAAGACAGATACAACAGATCCTATATGGTTAACTCAAAAACATTGCTTGTGGTAACCTGCCTGTCTAAAGACAGATGATTGTTTTTTAAAAACCTAACAGTACGATAAACGCCAAGACATCAAAGGAAGTTTGGCCAGAGTATTCATCTTCTTATTCTCTTGTAAGGTACTTCGATATGTTTAGTATCCATAACAACTTGCTAAAATTGAAGTGTTTTTTTAGTTCTTGGAATCCTGGAATTATAATTTCAAGGTTATAGCTCAAAAGATGGCAAAGTCCTTATTCGTCTTGGATGTTGAGCCTATGTAAGTATGTCAATTAGAACAATAGTGTTGCAGGTTCTGAATAATATTTTTAGTTTAGTCTTAGGGCTTAAAGATATGTTCATCTCTGTGGAGCTGTTTGTAAACCAGATGGAAGAAGAAAGCTGAACAGTTTATAAATAGGCAGAAGACCTCTCTTAAACTGCGACTCAAAGACGATTCCGTCTTCTTTCAATGTAGCCAGAATCGTAAATAGCAGACATAATTACTTGTTATTGTGAAAGTGTTAAAAATACCAGATATGATACCATATGAAAATAATGGCGTATGTCTACAGTTGTAATTATTATATAGACTAATACTATGATGAAGTGAAAAGCTTCCTGAACCATCTTTTATATACTAGTAGCTCTGCTAAAAGTTTTACGAAATTTCGATATCACGAATACACGAGTGAAGTTTCCTGACGCTGTATGAGTGTCTATGGTATTCTTTCCGCATTCCTTTGGCAGAAATCTGATCACTGTAATCATGTGCTACCTGAGTTTCCCACTAAACAAAACATATTTTGCTGTAGTCAATAAAATTTACATTAAAATCTTTTTAAAACTTGTTTAACTTTCCAAAGAATTTACTAAGTTATAACGTCATTAATATGTAGCTATTAGATGTAGTCGTTTTAAATCTCAATGTAGCTTAATTGAAAATTTAAAACTAGACTGATTATAAAAAACGTTTTTTAAAGTTCTTTTACTTTTTCTTAGAAATAATGAAATTCAAACCTTAATTTTCTTAAGTTTGGGAGTTCAAATTCAAATGTTACGCCCCTAAATATTTGTATAAAATTAACTGACCACATTAAATAAAATTAAAAGACAATTCAGTTATTATCTACTAATTATAAGCTTAATCTAGATAAAGTTTACTCAGGCAGTGCGTCATAACGGTCTGACTAAATACTTTTGTGTAAACATTAATAATAAAAACATTAAAAATTTCCTTTCATTACTCTATCTTTCAAATGACTCGGTAATAGTTTGTTTGTTTATTGTAAGATTGTCTATAAACCTCAAAAAGGCCACTGCATTAAATACTTAGATAACTACTAACACATTCTAGTTGTGGGCATGATGTTCTAATAAACTATTTTAGAGGTAAGAACTTTCTAACTTTCTAACTTTTTTTTATTGATTTATTCTAAATTCCTTTTCAAATTATTTACAGGTACGCCTCTGATTCCAAACGATTGACCAATTAGGGAATTTTACTAATGTATTGGTAGAATTGCAGTTTTGGAGGGAAACCGTTATTATAACTGTCAATGTCGCAGTTGTTGACAAGCTTTTGGCTCTTTAAATCCCTTTAACTTTGTGTGTGCGTGTGGTTTTGTGTTAAATAACTAAAGTGTACTTGCATCTTTATTAGAAAAAAATGTCGCAACCGTCGATAGCGAATTATTTTAATACAAGAAAACGGCCGGCGGTCGATCAAGCAAATATAAACAGAGCAAGAAAAGTGTTGTTATTGGATGGAGATGATACACCAAAAAAAGTGGTTAGAAACCTTGCAGAAACGACTACAAAATCAGACACACTTAACAATAATATCAAAGTTGACACAAATATAAAGTCATCAATTGTGCTGGAAAATAAAAAAATTAACTCACCATCTTCTATTGTGAAAAAGAAAATTGCATCTGTGGCAAGGATCAAGAAAACATCTGGTGTAACTAAACTGGGAAATATTGAAGAATTATTGAACAATATGGGTAGGAATAAAGTCGAAGAAGATGTTTCTTCTGATAATAATACACATGTTGTTGCGGAACCTGTTACTCCAACAAAAGAAGCACAATGTATTCCAGAACCAGATGCCCCAAAAAAATTAAATGCGATGGATAAAATCAAACTTTCTGGTAAAGAGCCAACATTAGCTGAACTTAAGCATAAATTAAGTCGCAGTGAACGTTTGGCCGATCTAAAAGCATCACTGGCTCGTTTTAAGCAAGCAGAAAAGCGACTAGAGGTAGCTGAGAAAAAAACACAGCAATTAAAGGAATCGCCTTCATTAAAGAACTTTAAAGCAATAGAATTAGAAGTAAATGTCAGTCCTCAGAAAACACAGTCTCCTGAGAAGCTGTATCTTAGCCCAAAGAAGGAATCCAAAGCACGTAAGAATTTATTTGGTGTACTTAGTCCCATCAAAAATGCTATGTCAATGCCAGCAACCTCCTTAAAAGAAGCTGTAGTACCTGTTAAAGAATCTCTTACGTTACCTTATAAGTATCGTTGTCTTGCTGAAATATTTCGTGCAATTGATACTGTGTCTCAGATAATGTATAATCGTAAGGAGACAATAACATTGAAGAAACTCAAACCTGCAGTGGAAGAAATGTTAAAACGTAATTTAACTGAAAAACATCTAGGACAAATGAAATCTTTGTATCCAGATGCTTTTAATTATCAAAGAGAGAAATTAAGGGAGTTTGGAAGTGGTACTAGACGAGAGCACTGGGAATTAGTTGTCACACCAAATGTGGAACAGCAAAGTATAACATCTGAAATTTTACTGCAGAGGCGTAGGAAATTGTTTAAGATCTTAATTGAGAAATTAAAAGTTTACCATAAAGAATTCCTTGCAACACTTGATCCTCCAATTGAAGTTAACCATGAGAAGATTGCACGTTGGCATCCAGAATTTGATATCGAAAGAGTTCCTGATATTGAAGTTTCTGATTTACCAGAACCTCCAAATGAAGAAAAATTCACCACTGGTTCTCAAGTATTAGATAAAGCTAGAGCTATGTTTAATTGTAATACACGTATGGAGAGAGCTTTAGAAAAATTGAAACAATCACGGGAAACACAGACACCTCCAAAATCAGTATTAGAAAGTGGATCTATACTAAAAGGAATTCCTAAAGCGTTATTAGAAAAGGTAAGGCAGAGACAGGCTGCAAAGGCTTTTGAATCAATGACGCGTTCAGCTGATAAGGAAAAGGAGGCTCAATTGTATGCTAAACTACCAGAAGTAGCAGGATTGGCTCGATATTTGTTTGTTTCTGAAAAGAAAAATACTTTACCTTTAGAATTGGTATTAGATAAGCTTTGTAACAGTTATAGATTGTTTACTAATCAGAAAGAAATGGAAACATATTTGAAAACTATTGAAAAAGAGGTTGGTGGATGGTTAACGTTTTATGAAAAAACTGGTTGTGTATATGTTAAATTAGATAGAGCAGCTGACTTAAGTTTAGTTAAAAACAAACTGCAAAATTTAGCAAATAAAAAGATGTCAGTTTAGTAGTATAATAAGTCATTGTTATGTAAACTAGATAATAAGCAAAAGATCAATTAAAAAGGCATAAGATTGTAATTATTAAGTAATTAATGTTCTGTTAAGTGAGTTATATTTAATATTTACTTCCTTAATTTAGATATTAATTAGAAATTCTACCAATGTAAAATCTAATAGCAAATATGACACGACAATTGAATTTCTGTTATTTATAAATTATTTCTCCAATTAGATGTAGATTATGTGTGGAGATATAAATTTTTTATTGATTTTTAGTATTTTAATAAAATTTTTAAGCAGTGGTTACTGCTTTTGATGGAGTATTTTAATCTCCTAATTTCCACTATCTAAAAATTATCCTCTATTTAGGTGTTTACTAATAGAAAATTTTGTTTTGCATAAAATGTTCGAATTATAATAAATATTTCAAAGTACAAGGTGATTATAGATTTGAGATAATAACCTGTAATGACTGAAAGTCAATGAATAAATAGCATCAATTATGCCAATTGTATTAGTAGTTTCCTTGTGATTCTAAGAATTCATTACTATTATAATGGCATTTACTGTAATTTCTTTGATAAGTTAATTTTATGACTGCAATCAAAGAATCCAGAAGTGGCTTACTCAGAAGTGAAAAGAGACATTTTTGGTGTTTTGAAATCAAATTCCATTTATAAATAAAATTTCACTGTTATAAGTTGAACAAATGGCAATTAGAACAGGATATGAGAAAAAGCAAATTCATGCTATGCTTACAACAGCTATTAGTGCTTTTATGATAAATCTCAGTACTTATCTTGAAGTATTAGATAAATAAATAAACAAATAAATGTGGTTTACATAATGGTATGAATATTAGCAGAAACAACAATAATTAAGGTTTACTTAAGAAAAATTAAGTTTGTGGTTCTGTTTTGCAATTTATTTTTCTGTATATTCCCTTGAAAATTCAATGAGGGTATGTAAAAAAAAGTTTTAAGCTTGCCGCTAATAATTATTATATTTAATAAATATTTCTATTCATGAGTAATATCAGAAAGTTTGAAATTTTGGGTTTTAACATTTATTAGACATTTCAATATCATAAAAATGTACATAAATATACACAATGCCCTAATTGCTTAATAAATAACAATTATTTGTTATAGATTATTATACTAATTAGTAGATATTTAAGTGATGTTGAAAGATTATCTTGGTTAAATTTTACTCTGATTTTTGTGTTTTTAATCTGCAACAAAGTTTTAAACAACATTAATAATTATTGTTAAAATATAAAAATGTATAATAAAAGATAGTTTCTTAAAGCCAAATAAACAGAAAAATTTAATAAAAGTTGTTATCCTTACTTTCATGCAGTCTATTTTTTTTCCTGTATCACTGAATCTACAGATATTCAAGTTCTTTTGTAGTAAAATGAAAATGAAATTTATACCATGCATTTATAATAAAGTACATATGCTGTCTCCTAATTTACTTGGAAATGGCAAAGAAAGAAGGGAAGATTATGTCATACTAGAAACAAAAGATCAAAGAAAGACAGGTAAATGGCACTCATTTTAGCTCAAGTACTTAAAAGAAACCGATTCTTTTATATAAAGGGGGTTGGTGACAACTTATCTAAAGTTCTTTTTATTATTAAAAAAAAATGGAATCAATACCTTCTTAATTTCCTCATCTCATTTAAAGTTTTGAGTTATATAGGGCGGTTCAATTGCAAATTCAAAGTAAATGCAGCATAACAATCTCAGGAAGTAGAAAAAAAAATTAATACATGTTCTGAACTGCTCTTTCCTACCGAATTCATTCCTGCACTAAAAATTTTAATACTTGCTCTTGCTTCTGAGCTGTGAGCAAAATTCAATTTTTCCAGAACTTCTCTAAGGGGCTGTATCTTGGTTATTTGAAACAATAAAACTAAACCTTTTGTTGAAGGTTTCTTGTGAGGATATAAGCACAAAACAGTATAAACAAGGTATGTCTGTTTGAGAGAAGTTGAAGTGAATCCCCTTGTATGTATCTAGATATTTATTATGTGTTTAGCTTGCATTGAGTTTATATACATCTTAGGTGTTTTTAAACAAAGCATTTGAGAGTTAAGAAATAATAAATGTTAGTGACAGTAATCCAATACAAAAGACGTCGTTAAAGTTATTCAACAATAATACTGTGTGATCAAATTAACAAAAATCAAGCAGGCTATATAATTAAACCTTAGGTTGGTATATATAATAAATAAACTTTTATTGGTAGTACTTGACAGTTCCTTATTCATAACCTAAAATGTAAAACTGTTGAGTACCTAATTGACAGAGTTAGAGACAAATTTAAATAAATTAAAATTGAGTTGGTTTTTTCTATTTTTAAGTAATAAATTAAAATTTACGGTATAATTACAGATAAAAAATTCAAAACAATTTTAATTTAAATATTACTACCTCTGACACTTTAATTAAAATGTAGAACTTTCAAGTGCAAAAAGATGCATTTGTTTACGATTTATATCAACCTAAGGGTTGATTGCATGGTCTATTCGATTTGATCAATGATCAAGTAGTATTACAAAGACACATGTAACTGTTAATAACAAGAATTGCATGGGACGCTTTTAGGACATCATCCTCATGCTGCTTTTGAATTTTCTACAAACCATGACGCACTTGAATTTGCAAATTATATTAATACTGCAATAGCTCTCTTATTGATTGAAATATAATTATCTAGTAGGCGGCAAAACGACCACAGTTGCTGAAGCTATGAGCCTCAGCCACAAAACAACTTATAACAAACTGTATAATTGTATATACTCTGTGGTATTTTAAAAACGCTAAAAACAGACATATCATACATTCATAGACACTTATGCTAATAAAAAAAAAAGGTTATTACAATTACATTCTGTCAATTTTATCGTGTATTACTGATCATGATTAATGTTACCTATGAAATTTACTTTCGTGTAATATGTGTTGCCTATCTACTTGTAGTGTTTTAAAAAACGGCACTGCATTATCCTGAAAGTTGAAAAAATGGCAAATTACGATATGACAAAGCATATCATAATCATAAAACAACCAAATAAAATGAAAATTTAAATTAAACCATTAGGAATATCAGAGAAATTTTCTACTTTTTCCAAATAGCTAAAATACAACTTTTAAATGAGATTTTAAAAAACTATTTTTGTTTATAAATTATAGTTTGAAAACAAAAGCACACATAGAAATTCTAATTGCATTAATGAATTAGCCTATTCAGTTTGTTTTTAGCTTCTCTGGATATCGAGATATCCCATATTTGTATTTACCATGCATTTATATACGATGCATTTGGTTCTTCCTGCACTGAGGTGCTTCCTTGTAAGAATTAATTTTATAATGTTACATATCCCGTTTTTTTTAATAATGTTTTGCTTCCACGAGTGTTAGAATGCAGTACAAATTTGTTGTGATGAACATGGGATAGTATTTCTTTGTTTACTACTAGCAGTTTATGTATTTTGTTGAATACAGTAATACATAGACGGTTGGTTTGTGCAAGCCCCACAGTCTACGAGTAGATCACAACTACGCGTTCGCGTTGCTGGCGTGGTATTACTTAAATTACATTAAGAAGCTAAATATAGTATAGAATTTGGTTTGCGAGGCTTGTGCAAACCGAATAATTACATTGCACGTCTGTGCATGACCGAGTAACACTTCTCATTTTAGCTGTTTGGTTTACGGGCGCGTGCTGTATATAAAAGTATTAGACCTTTTCATATTTATTTATTTAGAATTGTATACAGATTCTTCTATTTTTCTTGGCAGATACATTGATTACGTTGTCATATTAGCAATATCAAATAATACTATTTCCGTAGGGCGTAGCTTAGGCATATGCATGCCAACCAAGGCCAATACATAATCTACAAATTACATAACTAATTAATAAGACAATTAAACAAAGTCAAACTGTCAATTTGACAATTAATTTTTACTGAGAATGGATTAACTATAAGATGTGAATTTTGTTTTCATAGCCTACTGGGAACTGAAATTTTAATGATCGCATGTTATATTGTATACTATGCGTTTACCGCATCCACTTACTGAACTTTCAATCTACTCTGCTGACCTCATGGAGTCTTGTAGATACTTTACTGATGTTCATTTTGTTAACCTAAACGTAGTGAATCCGTGAGTATCTATAATAGAATTTCTTCATTTGGTGATTGATGGGTATCTAACTCGAATCACGTAAGCTGCTATTAATATTTTCGACGTTGTTACTGAGGTGGTTCTAGAGCGGATCGTGAAACGCAACTTTTACTTCATGTTAACTTTCTCTAAGTAAGTTAAAAAGGAGAAGTGCACAGCATGGCGTGGGATTTTTGTAGGAAAGCACTAAGTAACAGGTCGCTCGAGGTGTCTTGTAAGATCTTTGATCTTTGGACAGATCAAGTTCGTTGAGTCAATAAGGATAGCTGAATACATAGTCACCTAATTTCTATTAATACCTATGTAGGTGATGGCTTGGTAGATGAAGGAACGTTTCTAAACTAGGACTCGCCAGATTTTCTTGATCAAAAATTTATTGATTAACCATTTCCCCTTTCCTTAGACTTTAATTAGGGATATTATACAAAATATTAGTTTCTTCTGTTGTGTTAGATTGTGTATCTCGGTATAAAATGCCATTTCTCTCCAATTCAATATTTCACTGGGTTATCTTATTTATTTGCACAAAGCACTTTGGAAGAGGTAGATCAAGGCAAAAATTGACAAACTGGTTATTCCAAAAAACTACTTAGAAATGTAGATCAAAGCAGATTCTAAAAAGATAAGGAATGGTTGGAAGGGCATAACCTTTTTTAGAGCGGACACGAAAAGAGACTACTTACATAAAAAGATGTGTTTAGTTTTGACGCCTATAGTTGTAACAAAGAACCAAGTAATAAAAAACAAAGGCAAAAAGAGCGAAGTGACTCCCTGTTGGATTTTCTTGAGAGTGACATAGAAGTGTTCTTAGAAACTTGACAGATTCTTTTGCACTTAGATTTAAATAGCAAGTATGTAAACTTATTCTGAAATATGAAAACGCGTCAGTTGGAGCTTTCTTTGTAATAAGGTCTTTTCTGGAAAGCAGCTGTAGTTTGATTCATACTGGAAGACTACCTAGTGTATAAAAAAGAGCCCTTCTGTTACAACAAATAAAATGTATAAATTAATTAATATCAAGGCGAAAGAAAAAATTGAGAAGTACAAAATACATGGAAAACTTAAAAATGCGCCAAAAAGTATCTTCAAGCAACAATGGAAAATTGGAAATAAATTAAATTCTTACCTCATAAAAAGTTTTGCACTACTTCCTCTATTTTTGCATAACATAGGAAGAATCATCTTGGAACAGTAACAGAAGCAATCCGATCAGTTTTCAAAACTAAATTGTCAACGTTTGCCATAAAAAAATCAAATGTGATGAATAACTTTACAGGTATGGATCTGTATTTACTGCTTGTTCTACGTCAACTAGGATACTATACAATCGTTTCTTTATATCTTCATGGGCAGCAGCACGTGGAACTCGGTCCTCATTTTCAGGATTTGCACACTGACGAAGTACAGACATTAATTCTGCCGGAGCATATTGAGATAAAAGCAAACCAGGTAACAACATCCTATTTGACATCCTCCAGCCCAAAAATATTTTCTCACAAATAATCTGTAGGTTATTGTTAGAAACTGTACTATCACACTGTCTTTCTTTATTACATTTGCCACGACAATCGAAAATCTTACAATCTTCATCTTGTTCACAACTTCCTATATTCTTCAGAAACTTATTGATTATGGATTTTGGATAAATTGCGTCTAAATCTAAAATTTTTACTCTACCATTTTCTGGATCTGTCACACCAAAATCACGTAGTTTCACGTCACACAAATGAAGAGGTTCTTTAAAATTATTTTCAAGTTCTTCTAGCAGCTCCATTAACAATAATGAATATTTTAAGTTTTGTCCCCAGTTTTCTCTTGTATCCTTATCGTACAATATAGAAAACGGTTCTGGCATTGGTTCTACATATTCCACAGCAAAATAAGGCCCGCACGTACCGAGCACTTGTGGAAAAACATCTCTATTTGAGTACGCACTCGAAAGAAGATATTCGTTATCTTGTATTAATATCCATATATTATCCATCTCGGTTCGACGTTTATTCAAATCTGATTCTTTGTGTTTTGGTTTAAAGTGCGCTAACTTATTTATAACGTCATTGGAAAGGGTATGGTTGAGCATGTTTTTTGTAACAGCACGAATGGTGGAAATAAATTCTTTTTCCGTGGGGTATTTCAAGGCACCATTGTCGTACCAGTGGAGTGCTGGTATAGCCGTATCAGCTAATTTAAAAACTAATTTAGTATCACCCCATATTGCTCCAAAAACTGTTTCTTTTACTGTGTGGTAAGCGTGGCAGGATAGAGAAAATATTTCTTTAGATTCGCAAACTGGAATGCATAATGTACCATCTGCTGCCCCTTTTCTGTATAAATCACACTGAAACAAATAAAGAACTTTAATACAAGTTGACAAAACTACTAAAAAGGTGTTATTTTCCAATTTCAAATTTGACTATAATCAACTTTAAACTCAGTTAAGATTAGTCTCAATTTGAAGTTGATTGGTCGTAACTTGAAGTTGAATAGTCTAAATTGGTTGGTCCCAGTTTGAGGTTAAAAAGGAAAAGAAAAAAATAGAAGTAATGTGTGAAGTACTGCAAGATGAATAAACGTATCTACCGTTAAATGTAAATTTTTATCTTATTTGATCAAAGACTTAATACACAATCTGTTCAACTAGTCTTTACCACGCAGCAATAAAGTGACCTAACCTTACCTAAGGTTACGCTTGCCACTTATCTTCAAATTTGGATATGAACTGCGCTTTCATTTTGAAGAAATTTTAGAATCAGATAAAACCATACATAACTGGATGCTGTACAGCAATCAAGCAACTGAGAATAATTCTGTACCTGGAGACCACGAGCCTTGGGCAGTACATAAATGAACTTATGCGTAGCTCAGTCTTACACTTTTTATACACGGTTTGAGTCAGATGTGACAGCCTTGTTAGATAATGCTGGCATACGTAATCAAAATTATCTTTAGTCAATTACAATATCTTTTTGAGTAAAAGTATAAAATATGAATTTGATGAAGATTACAGAGACGCAACTAGAATTGCTTTCGTTTGGGGCAAAATTGAACCTTGACGTTCCTTTTGCTTTAGGCAGGTAAGTGGAGGGTAAAGATGGTTCATTGGACCTATAATCATATCTTTAGCTCAGTGGAAGGCAAAGCCCGACATTAGATGGTTACATCCTGATCCATTATCATATCTTTAACTTTATTAAAAAGGTTAATGGGCCACTAGAGATGGCTTATTAAATGATACATTCCTACCCACCCTACCTACCTCTAGAGGTCTATTAATGGAGAACGAAGCCCGACCTTGGGCTATTGAAAGTGGCCTATTCCGACATATAATCGCACCCTTGGAGCTTTTTAAAGAAGATTAATAATATCGCACCTTTAGAGTTCTACTAAAAATGTTAATGGAGAATGAAGTCCAACCTTGCGTCATCGTAGGTGATCTTTTTGTGGTATAATTCGACCCATTATCGCAAGACCGTAACTAAGTAAATTTTCGCTAACGCCCATGAGAGGTCTTCCTCTGACTCACAGAAAAGACGTTGCAACAAACCATACAATTAATTAGAATTTTGAGAGGAGTTTTGCTCTGGTAAGAAAGTTCCACGAAGTAAGTGTGAATAAAATAAATCAGTTAAGAGAGACCGACTTTCGACATCGGGCCACCTCCGGTGGCATATTGGAAAGTACATCTCGACCCATGATAATTTATTAGCTCTAGTAAATAAGATAGTTAATGAAGGGCGAAGCTCAATCGTGGGCAAACGCAGGTGGAAGCATACGTTGCCACTTTGAAAAGATTTATTGTAAACCGGTGCAAGAGTTCTATTAAGAAGGTTGATGTAGGACGAAGTCCTACCTTAGGCCACCGAAGGGTGCTTATTTGATGTCAGATTCTCTTCCACATCACACTCTTAGAGTTCTATTAAAAAGGTTAACAAAAAGCCCGACCTTGGGCCACTAGAGGTAACACATTGGATGGTACATCATGACCCATGATCGTATCTTTAGTTATAGTAAAACGTTTAATAGAAGGCAAAGTTCAATTTTGGGACACCAAAGGTTGTCTATTGGGATGACATACTCCAACTCATAATCGCACCGTTACAGCTTTATTAAGAAAGGTAATGAAGGATGAAGCTTAATCTTTGACCACTGGAAGTAACCCAGTGAATGGAACATCCTGACCCATGATCATATTTTCAGCTCTACTAAGAAGTGGCATGTCCCTATCCATGATCGTATCTTAGTTCTGTTAAGAAGGTTAATGGAGTGAAGTTACTGAAATGGAGCAAAGTCCAATCTTAAATTGCCAGAGATAACCAATGGATGGCGTATCACGTCCCACGATTGTATCTTTAGCTCTATTAAGAAAATTAATAGTGAGCGAAGTCCAATCGTGCCCAATTGTGGACAATTGCAGTTGGGAGCATGCTTTATTATTTTGAAAAGATTTATTGTAAACTCTGATGCAAGTTGTGTACCATAACCATAACCAGGACCTTTCGGAATGTCGTAAACCTGTTGTCGCTTTTCGTCTTCGAATACTTCTTCGATGATTCGTCAATGCTCTTTTGTATGCCGGCAACTGCACCAGAGTTTCTCAAACAATCCCAGTCAATTAAAAACAATTTGTACTTAATTAAAGTTTTAAAAATCGTTAGAAGTCTTACTGCCGCTTACTGAAATTTACCTAAGTTAAGTAAGTTCATCCATTAAAACTACCTGGATATACAGTACGCTTCCCCGATTTACGCGAATTCGAAGTTACGCGGTTTTTAAATCTTCTCGTTTATTCGTCTTTTGTTGACAGAAGGCCTCAGTTCAATTGAAAAAGGGTTACAAATTTTGGAAAACATAGACTCCAACGAGGAAATTTTGCGTGAAAAGAAAAAAATCTCTGATTTGTCAGACGACTTTGTTAGATTTTATGAAGCCTTCTACGTCAAAATAAGTTCGGTTTATGTTTTTGCAATTCATAATAATATAATTTGTTGTATTATCTAAGATTTTATTACACATTTTTCTTCTAAATTATTATTTTGTTTAGTCTCCGGTCCCAATTAAACATAGTTTGTATGTATTTTATATGCAAAATTGTACACCACCTACCGCGTAACTTCGGGGTATTACTGTACTGCTAAATACATATATGGTAATGTAATGGTAAATAAAAGTTTTTAAAAAAAGGAGGCAAATAAACCGAAGCATCCCGAACTTTTTACGGTAGAAAATACTATACGATACTTACTGTAGTTTCTGATTTTCTTTTTGCGTCATTTGTGCTAAGGAGCAGGTGCTTCTTCATTAAGTCGGCACCTATGTTGCTTTTCAAT
>VTPC01008358.1:0-22192 GCA_011009095.1 Ignelater luminosus
TTTTTCTGTCAGTGGCTCTTGTACTATTATATTAGAGCAGGCGAAATTGAATTCCACATTCGGCTATTCTGGGTTATTTTTGTTCTCGCGAATTTTCGTTATCGTTAGGCAAAACTACCACTGGCCTCATATATTTTGACTGCAGCTTGTGATGGCGCTCTCAGCAGTTAAATATTTCTGGACGAAAACAAAATCGTTCTTCTGATACGTAGGATCTGCCTTCGGGCGGCAATCAAGACTCATATCCCGTCAGTAACTCAACTCACAATTTCCCGCGTGACGCTGTTCATGGTGGTATTTAGGACAAATTTCACCTTGCGAAATTTCGCAATCCAGTCATCGTCAGTATCATTAGACTTGTCTGTCCATTTGCCCTCGAGGTGGCAACAGCAGTCGTGAATCATGATGTATGCCTACACCGCAACACATTTTGGTGAACCCACGCAATGTAAATGCAGGACCACGGTCTAATATCGGTGTTGGAAGCGTATCATGCATACGGAAGTTTCGTGAGAAACTGCACAACATACAGTTTCTTAGTTGAGTGTACTGTTTGAAGAGCTGCATGGAAGTAGCGGTCTCCAGGAAGGTGAGTGCTATGATGGTGGTAACATCTGGTCGTCCAACATTCCGTCAGACCGGCATGTCAACGCAATAAGTGCTTATTACAGGTCACCATGATTAAGATAGTGCACTGAAGATAATAGCCAATGAGTATCAGGATAGGATCTTCTAGATGCGAAGGACGCCGCTGGCAAGCCCCTCTCTTCTCTGTAAGTTTCAGTGTCGCACCTACTTGGTAAGAAATTGATGCATGATAACTTCCTTTTGTAAAAGGGGAATTTCTGTATACGTTTCCATAGCCCTACATTTAAATGGTAACTTAATGAAGCATGAAGTCTACCGACTTCGGCACAGAGCAAACATCCGCACGGCTAATACGGACCGCCTAAGTATCTGCAAATTTACTGCCGCGCATGTTATACTTTATCTTATTAATGTGAAGTTTTTCGAAATTTATGAGAATTCTAGTTAATATGTTTCCGTTATACACTAGAAAATGATAAATTCTACGGGAATAATGCAAAAGCAACTTTCTTAGGTAAATCGATTATTGATTTTGAGAATAGGGAGATTTCTTAATTTTTTTGTAGCGTAACAGTCTTCTTTAGGGTAGTGAGTTAGCCCTTCCTAATTTCCCATCTCTGATAAGGATATAAAACACAAAACTAAAATTGTTTTTGAAATATTGAAGAAAAACAAGAAGTTTTAAATGAAACTATTAACACCCTTTATCTCGGAAACGGTTGAGTTTAAGAATCGGGACTTTGTTTTTATTAAAATCACCTGAAGAATGACCCCACTAAGTTTGTTACAATAGTTAAGTTATACCCTGTATAACACAAGTAAAGTAACTGTAGAAAAACCTAAATTCAAATTGAATTTGTTTTACAAGAACGTGACGATGACGCTTTCAAAGGCTTGAAACTTCATTTTTTTAAATAAACTGGAAATAAAAATTGAAAAGATTGGATTCGCAGAATTGGTAGAATCCAAATACGTAAAAGTATACCCGGTATCCCATTTAAAATAACCGGAGGTGACATTAATGCCTTTAATATTTCAAGAAATTGTATTTATTAACAGTAGTAATGTAGAATATTAGAAATCCTATTAAAATGCATTCATAAATAAAAAAATAAAATAATTATAAGTCCGTAGCTATGACCTTGATCACCTGGTATTTTAACAAATAGTAGGGTGAATGAAAAACTGATTAGAAGTAGTAATTTATATTATTCAAGAAGGTGACGTTACTAATGCGATTACCTGAAACATTATAAATAAAACGTATAAGGTTATCCAGTAAAATATTCATTTTATAGTTCATTGTTTTTGTTATTCTTAAACTTCTTGTTGTGATTTTAAAATACATCTTATAATCAATGAGATTTCAACTTTACTTGAAAAAACTTGTTTACACTAATTTTACGTTAAAATAATTTAATTTCAGACAAACCACTCAAAAAGAAGAAATTCCTCAAAAAATGAAAGATTAACTCATTTTGAAAAAAGTATCGTAAAATTCCATCATTCTCAATTTCCTAGAAGAATCGTTACGCTTTAGAGAAAAAAAAGGAAAAATAAAGAAAGAGACAGACAGTGCGTCTTTGTAAATGTTAAAAATCGTCATCATACTAAATAAAAAGCTTGAAACATAAAATGCGGTTTGAATAATAGTGCAACAACATTTCTTGTTATTTACGTCATCCTGATCAGGAGACTCCCCTCCGTCAAAGAGTATAAACACAAACGGAATCGGATGAATCATTTTATAAAGCTGATGATGCAATTTTTCTAGGTGGAAAAACAAACTTGTATTTGCGTATTTCGTCTCTTTGTGTTATTTATCAAAGTTTAAAATGGATCATTTGCATTGCAAATTTTTTTTTTGTTGCATGTGTACTTACCTGTTACCTACTATTTACGGCAAAAAGAATTCCGGTGTTTTAAGTCAAACCAAAACTTTAGAAATAAAATGATTAGGTATATCGGGTGTAGATTTGGTTCACGCACCACAGGGATTTTTAATGATTTATGCCCACTTTTACAATCGTTGGATAACTTTATGGGAGGTATTAATTGCCATGGATACAATTGTGAAAATGACAAACAGCAGTTGTATCCATGGCAATAATACCTTCGATAAAGTTATCCAACGATTGTTTGTTTGTTTTCTTAAGAACTAGAGTGCAATACGGTTTTTGTAAAGAAAAGAGTACTGCAACTGTACATGTTATTTTCTTTATTTTCATTTTTCCGAAACCGGGGAAAAACGAATTGCAATTTCTACAAAATCCCTGATGGAGCGTAAATCGATTCTATAGGTACCCTGTATGTGATTTAACAATAAATTATTTTGAAGCACACTGTGTGTATCAAATCTTGGTCACAAAGTATTTAGAATTTCGATGGAAATAAAAATGTAAGTCAACGAACTTTAAAAAAACGCTTTGCTAAAAGCATACATAATGAAATTTGTGCCCTGAAAACGACTAATGAATAAAAACTGCGACTGAATTTAGAAATTTGCTATTTATGTTCTGAATACACTTAAGGTCATTAAAATTTGATCCAATTGTTTCTTTATTTTCGATTGGTAACACAAGCTGTTCATTTTTTTCCAGTTTAGCAAGAAATTCCATTGTTATCACTTTATAATTATCGTGATGTTCTACTTTTAGTATTTCCTCTTAAAAGGCCCCAACAAGTGATATAGTACGTAAACAAAACTTTATCGTTTGATCTCCATTCAGAGCGTTTCACAAAAATAAAAAAGTAAACTTATACAGTTTAGAAACTTAAAAAACTGATAAGATCAGAAAAAACTGATAGAATTTTTAAATTATTAATTGATATGGAAGACAATTTTTCACCCGGGCCTCCAATAGTGATATGATGTATGTGACTCAATATTTTATTATCGTTATATAAATAAGACTTGAAGAGGACCCATTTCATATAAAAGCAAAATTATATTTTCCAGGAATTATAAATACTAATTCCCGTATCGATGATACTATAATTGTTTGTATTCTGTCACAGTCCTCGAAACGTTTTAAATTGACAAACTATCTCTTTGTAACAAACAGCTTATTAATTGATCTAAGTAGCATGTTTTACAAACACATTGAATAAAACAATCTCAGTCTTTGTTTTCTATGAGATTAAACTTGTTCAACTTAAAGTTAAGTAATTTCATCTTTGTCATTTCATACAGATTAAACCAATAAACGAATTTCCTAATTTTAAGTAAGTAACAAGATAATTGCTTTCTACAATAATCAGAATACTTCATTAATTTAGGTACTAATGGAATATTATTTTGTTTATTTGAAAACAGACAACAGAAAGGATAGTTGTGTGGTTGGGTATGAACAGTGATGGATTTAGGCTTAGGCCCGCGAGACCCGGGCCTGGGACGGCAAGATTTGAGGGGCGCCAAAATTTGAGAGATTTTAGAAACGTTTCAAAAATATTATTTTTTCCACGGGAAAATTATACCGTAACATGGTTAAGTATCTAATTATTGAAATAAAAAAAATATTAATTGACCAAATGAAAATTTCCGGAATTATAAAAATATAAATGTCTTTTGCCACAACAATTGTTTTTAATATTTTTATTATTATACAGGGTGTCCCGTAAATGCCAATACAGCTTCAAATAGCAGCCTCCCTCAACCTCTTAAGATGCCACAATTGAAAACGCGAATGTTCCAACGTACTTAGATTTGTCACACGAACCAGGAAAAGAAATTTAAACTTGGCAACGCTGCTGGAGGCAAATACAAAATTATTCGAATACAGGAACCAAAGTATCGCAAGAAATCAAAGATTTATCAATTTTACTCCAATGATAATGGACCATAAAATTGTCAAAACTTGAAAGAATTGCTAGCAACTAATTTCATCGGATTTATCAGTACACCCAAGACTATCATGTTTGTCGTATCTATTTATTGGTAAGAATTCAATTTTTAACAGCATCTTTAGAAAGAGAAATCTAATAGTTCTGTGCTTTATCAAGGGTAATTGTTGTTTCAACAGATTCATTTGTTGAATTGGTAATGGCTTCATTTGGATTCGATTCTTTGGTTTCTGTTTATTAAGCATTAAAGATGTTAAACTTCTGACCACTTGTACAAGAAAACTAAGCTAAGAAGAAATTTTCTTTTTGCGGATTTGCAATAAGCACTCATAGAAGAAAATGTTTACCTGAAGCTTTATTGGCATTTATGGGACACCCTGTATATTTTATATACATCTTTAAAAAACAAAAAGGGCGCCGTATGAAAATAGGCCAAGGGCGCAATCAAACCTAAATCCGCTTCTGGGTGTGAACTATTTCGTAATCTCTATAATATAACATTTTGTTTAATTTTTGTTGATTGCTTTACTTGCTGAAATGTCAAGCCAAAAGAGAATTTTTATTAATTAAAATATCACGTAACTATTCTTCCTACATGCTCGTCTTTAAGTTCATGACACAACTATGACTATGTACGTACTACTATTTCCTTCAAAGCAACAAGTTCAAAGTACAGAACACGAGCATGAAATAAATAGCTAGTATTCATCTTGTTAAATATTTTAGCATTGATTTCCAAGCTCGTTATCAGTTTCAGTATTACGCAAAACAGTCTTCTCTTCAGTAATACACAGAAACGTAATATAGTCAGCACTCACGTATCAATCTTAATTTGGCGGTGTACCTCCTCCCATTTTAAGTGATTATTCATAATTTCTAATTAATTATATTCATTAATTTTTCTCATTGTGCATTAAGTAGTATTGCCAGGTATGTCGCAACTATTGCAGTAGATGCCGAATTCTTCGACAGGCCGAAAAAGGAATTTATTAAACGAACATTCTTTTAAATTATCCAAAGAAGACTCCACCAGATCATTTAAAAGAATTTCTTTGCATTCATTGAGTAATGCAGATATCAAAAACTGAACCAAAGATAAACAGGGTAGAATATTTTAAAAACGTATAATAGTGTCAAAAGCAAGTCAGAAAGTCTTTATCAACATGAGTCTACACACCAACCGTTTTCAAGATACAAAGATTTTAAGTTTTATTAACCAACATTTTCAAACAAGCCTGATTTTGTTTGGATACTTTCACAGAATTGTTACATTAGCTGTTGTAATTCGGCAATATTTGCCACCGGTTCTGTGTATCCAAAAGATTCACATTGAGACTTCTGAAACAGGATTTCTCAAACCATTTATTGGGCCTCTGATCTAAAGGCACATTCTATGCTAATATGGCAATTCAATAAGATTTTTGTTTCACTGTTTAGCTTGATCGAATAATTTAAAATTGCCGTATCTTGAAAACAGTTGGTATGCAGACCCATGTTAATTAAGACGGTTTAGCTATTACTACTATATGTCTTTTTTAGAACACCCTGTATACAGTATCTTTGAATTAAATTGTAAGCTGAACTTAATCACAAATAAGATTGCGATCTGGTTTCAAAGTGGACGGCACTAACTGATGTCATAACGTTTGAGTAAGTTCCAACGAGTATGTGCACCTTCGATCTGCATGTTTTATGGGAAACATCAGATTAGTATAGATATTTATGTGAAAAGCAAGATCATTGCCATCTATGGCTTTAATCGAAAGAAATCTAACTGTGGCGTAAAATAAAAAATCTAGTAGACCACTGGATTTGCTGCACGTGCCTTTATTTTTTCAAACAAGTTAAATATTGAACACTAGAAATCTCGAGATTTTTATTTTTTGCTTATATCTGAAACACAAATCACAGAATTTGTCTTGGAAAATTATATATTGTAAGCTATTTGACTAGTCTTGTTCTATCTATACTTATAAGTAAATTTATAGCATTTCCCACAGAATTTAGACCACTCCGTATAATATTTGAACTTTGCATGATGTGCAGTTTCTCATTACTATTGTTTTCAATTGCGGCCTTGCGGGACAATGAATTATGATTAGCATAGATAGTAGTGTGACGATGAACTGTGGTTCTAATATTATTGTACAACAATGAATTGGACTGTGATGAACTATAGAAGATAAATTTTGGTATAATCTAAAAATAATTACTTTACAGTATTAGAACTATAATATACCGTGGACAAATTAAAGAAACTTTCTCAAATGATTACATTAGCCGAGGATTGTAAATAATCTTGCTTTATTAGAATCTATTAGTACGCAGTGCGGTCGTAAAGATTGAGGTAATCTGATTTTTCAAAGATTATTTAAACCATAAGATTGATTTAGATTTTTACGCATTACCTACTTAACTCCATTGACATCATCGCGGTCATCATTAACTGGTTTTTAAACTCTCTCATTTTTTCCAATTTGGGCATCGACTACTAAGGTCATGTGCAGTCGTGAATTTGATTTCAAATTCGAATAATTTTCGATTACAAGCTTAAATTCACGTCGATCCGATATGACTTTGCTCTGTGCCATATAACACTTGTACAGAGTGTATGGGCGGCAGCTGTCATCACCGCTGCACCATTTGAGCCAATTCCTCCCATTTTCGGCAATGCATATTATGGAAGTTTAAATACTCTTTACGGCCGTACTGATTTTAATCGGTTGGGACCTATAGTCCAGAGGCGTGCAAAAAACTACGCTTCGGAACACGTATTAGGTCGTTTAGACTAAACCTTTGATATTAAGAAAGTTTACTTAATCACAATAGACTTTTTGTTTTGATTGCTACCTTAGTAACTGAACTAACTAATAATAGTTTTGTTCCTTGTCAATTTACTACCGCTAACTTTGTTATATATCGATGTAAAAATGAAAATTAACAAACCGATATGTTTATCTCGAGATATCCTATCAAATGTGAGAAACTCTACTGAAGACCATGGATAGACGAGAAAATACAAAGTCTATTACCAATTTATTTAGTACGCTTTTGAAATGTAAACGGTTTCATGTGAGCAACCTAATATGCGTATCATCTACAAATTCTCCAGATGGTAATAATAAGTCATAAGATTCCAGTAACGTTTCCAGTACTATAAGAGTATTAATCCATAAATGCCCCACATAAACTAGATAAATTCTATAAAGGAAAACAATAATGACATAGGAATTTCAATTATCAGTAATTATTTTAGTTGTTAGAACGGCAATAAGAAAAATCACGAGATTCTATTGGATAATATTCAAGAGTTGTGAAATATCTTTTCACATCAACTTACTACAATTTGCCATACACCTGAAATTTGTAGAGCAGGCTGTTGCCCCGTTTTCCTGTTCAAAGCCTGCCCTGCAAATAACAAAAACAAATTGATAACAAATAATTTTAAGGATCAATCTATTAATTATTACTGTATCTTTATTTACAGTATAACTATTTACACTAATTGTTAATTTCCTTTTTAAGGTATTTTCCTTCAAATGAGCAGTTTCTAGAATTTCTCAAACCTGCTACAGAATGAGACTATTACATTATTGTTTTTTCTTCTTCGAACAGGAAAATGTAAAGCGTATTATTCATTATACCATCTTGAATAATTTAAAACAAAAATTAAAAAGAACAAGAAATACGTATTTCTATTTTAATTTATCTTTGTCCACAGAACTCTTCCCATTCATCAAACCGATTATGTTAATCTTCGATGCGTAAGATTTTACTTAATATTTTCGTTTTCTAATTAAAAGGTCCCTTTCTAATCAAGCTTATGCTACGCCACTGCTTAATATAAATAGTAAACAAACCAAGCTTCCGCAATGGTTTAAGCACTACAATTCACACGAATTATATATTTTGTTTACGTATGTTGTAATTATCCAGAATTTCCACTAAAAGCATTTTACATGTTAAAAACAGTATTATAATCCAGGTTAATTAATAAAAAAAATACTAAAATTGAAGTAATTGTTATGATCTAAAAAACACTGGAAGGAATAAAATAAGTTATGCCGCAAATTTTATTGTTTTTATTATTTCAAAGCCATATTTCTTTAATTTTCCATTTTATTAGAATTAATTAAACTATTATTTTTAATTTACATAAAATTTCTAAAAGTAGAATTAAGCGTTATAAAGTTACCTAATATACGACGTAGAAAATGCAAAGCAATCGAAATTCGAAGTTTCATAAAGTAAGCAACTTGTTCATTCATATTTGACCGCAAAACGCACGCGACAAGGACAAGGCGGGAGATTCCAAGAGCGAGAAGGAAGTATAACCTGTTATGTAAAACAAGGACAAGTGTGCGGCGAAAGCGAGATACAGTATAAGGAGATTCCTATACAAATGCCCACGCACTAAAAGGAGAGAGACCTCCAATAAGAGGAAATTCCATTAAAATAAAGAGAGAAAGAGTAGGTATTCGGGCGATTCCAAAACATATGCAGGCTGTTAAAACTGTTTTTGTCCTGTCGTCGATGTCGTTTTACTATTCTTTTCTTGCAAATATAATTCTAGCTAAACAACATGTTTGTATTTAATATGCGGCTCCGTATCTATATTTAGATAATGATAGCATCATCGTTTGCTTGTTTCTCTGGTCATTGGCGATAATTCAATATACATGGCGAAAAAACGTCTGTCATCAATAGGATAGGAGGACGTCGTAAGCTCGCGGTGTCGAGAGTAGTTGCAGTGTGTCTAATAATTGTCTCGTTGATAACACGTAACGAAGTGTTCTCTCTCTTTTCTTTTTAATCAAAAATTAAAACGTTTGCCAAAAATCAAAAATAGCAAATCGTGCGCCGTTACGTTATTACACAACGTCCGTGAAACGGAAAATGCAAATTCGCATGGGATGCAAACACCATATGGGTACGTAAACATTGTCGAAATATTTCCACAAAAACCGCGATACGATGCCCAATATCGCAACCCACTTGATTAGACTTTGAACCCCGCTAGTCAGTTGTTCGAGAAAAACAAGAGAGGTTCGAGCTCTGACAGAAAGAGAAAGCATGACGCATAAAATTCTAAGGTGAATCCAACAACAGACAAAGATGGTTGCTTAAACAGGTTTGAAAGTTTTCTTGGAACGAGGTGGAATAATAAATAACCATAGTGAAAAGTGAGACGGAGGTATGTGGATTTTAATAGAGTAGAAAAGAATAATCGCGAAGGGTATTACAAGAAGCTGCCGAGTGAACCACACTTTTAGTCACTGTGTTTGTTGGAACGAGACAGAGCATGTAAACATGGCGCCGTGCGAGCCAGCATATCATATTTAGTGTGTATTATACACGCAGTATCTCTTGATTTATCTCAATTTTACAGGAAAATCGAATAGATAAGTGCGAAACTAAATACAACTTAAAAAAATGAGTGATATAAACCACCTTTAAACTAAGTGCCAAGTGTAAATTGCGTTAATGTTATCAGTTTTAGTAAATATTGTAATAATTTTTAATTGTTAGTATCCGAGACGCCCACGCGCGTGTGTAAATAATAAATTCTAACCTAAATAAGTTAAGTGCCAACTCGCTTTTTTTAATGATGTAAACATTAGGATACATTCGAGGAATTCTCCAGAAGACAATCCTAAACTTTCCTGGTTTCGTAAGTACCTAAACATTCTTGTTATGCATTTCTTATGTACCTACATGTAATTTTCATTCATTTTTCTTTCCGTTGTGCAAATTCTTGTCGAGAAAAATTTTTTGCACGGTATTGTACTTACTTGTGGCGCCGTGTTGACTATCACTTTGGCGTCATAGGCTGTCTGTCTCGCAGTCGCCGTACGTTGCCCCACGCCCCGCGCAGATTCCTTGCTCCACATGTCCACAAAACGCTGTATGACGTCGAAAAATATTGAAATACCAGGGAATTTTTTATTAATTTCCAACAAACGAGCACGTTTACTACCTCATTCTCATTATTCCACTCCATATTAGCGGAAAACGTAAAATGCATCCTCATCGTTTATAAACAATTAACGAGCACAGTCATTCATTGTTGCCATTTTAAGAATCCCGGGCAATTGTTGCTCAGTTTTTAGGCTAGAATCGTGGGTGCCATGAATGAATGTGACTGGCGGCTTACGGAATTCCTCCAGGAATGCGCGTTTCGTTTCAGGGAATTTTGGATTATGTAGAATGCTATTTTTAAATCTAAAAATTGAAGTAGCGTTTTGTATGCTGTCCAAATAGTTTTTTTTTCTTTTTTAATTTTTGCAAGTTTACCTCCTGTGCAGTTGTGTATTTATTTAAAGCGTCTGGAGTGAAACGAAAAATTCAAGCTCAAGGATCAGTGAATGCAGGAAAAGGATATAGAATAGAATGTTCTGCAATTAAATTAAAGTTAGGAAAAATGAGTTTCTTAGAATTGAACTAAATATAACATTCATACACTTACCTTTAGTTAGGGATTTCCCATTCTGATTTTATCGTAAACTGCTCATAAATGGAGTATTTTTTTAATTCATTACCGTGTTTAGAATGTAATCTCAACAAAAGTATGCGACTTTTTTTATTGTGTTTTGTGTAGGTGTAAATACAACCTGAGTCATAAATTTAACATCTGAAGGCGAAAGTTTATAACGTTTCATTGCTCGTTCAAAATCATCTTTAGAATCCAACATCTTAGCGATTTAATTTCTACATTCTCTTTCTGTAGGGGTAATTAAAATTAGGAAATAAATATTAACATTCAAATATTTATAGATCGTTGAAACAGTTAATTAATGCAAGTTCAATATTTTCTTTTTCCAAGGTAATAACATCTGCTTTTCTACTAAAAACACAATCAGAAATTTCTATGAAAATCCCAGGTAGAACTTGTTAGTTGGCTTTACTTGGAACTGGTTAATTTCTTCGAGAAGTTCCACCCATTCCAGTTGCTCCTTGTATAATTTTTCCTTTTTTACCTGCATGGGAATGCACCTGACGGTTGGTTGTGTAAAAAGAATCCAGTGAAACCCTTGGTCCCTTTTAACGTAATACCCCAAACCTGAAAACACAAAATTTCTATTGACAAAGCTTCTAAATGATATTAGATAAACATGTGGTCTTGCTTCTTGAAATAATTCTCATTCTAATTACCATTTATTTAATATAATCGTTATCGTAATAGTAAATAAATTGGTTCAACGAAAAGAAGAAAAACAATAATAATAATAATAATAATAATAATAATAATTGGCATAATGATATAGACTTATTCGGATTCATATGATTCACCTTCAGTAAATTTTGCAATGTTTCCAAGAAATTAACATAAAGGTTACCAAAAATATTAATAATCTGAGGTGTGTGGGATGTTGTGGTTTGGGGCTTTATTCTTCTGGTTAGCAAGGCTTTGCACAATATCTTGCATTTTATAATGAGTATTTTAGAATCATCCGCTTATAGGATGCGATGGGATGTTATGGCAATCTGTTGCCACACTGTCTAATAGCGATGAACTTGAAAATATTTGGATTTGTAAATTTAAGAATCAGGGGCGTACCAGACGTAACAAATACATCTGGCTTATTTGCAAGGAAACCCGCTAAAGTTTTGCTGACTAACTAGTTTTTTAGGTAATATAGTGTTTTTTTAAAGAAACGGGAAACATTCAGCAAGGCTACTTACAGGAACCAAGCTATCCGGCTCGCTAAAATTCTGAAAATTCAACGAGGAATAGATCACATGCGTTCTTTTAGTTTAACGCACCACACTAGGTGATGGATGATATGTCGACGTTGGGTATTCAATATAACCTCACTTTCATTTGCGTTTAATGGTTTAAAATATAGTGTTTTTATTTGTTTTGAGAAAATTTAATTTGTCGAATAAAAAATATGAATGTAGCAAAAACAACAGGCTGAAAAGCTGTAAAAACTAGAGACACATACATCGAAACTGATGTCATATCCTTGTTTTTGATATCGTAAACATGTAAACAATGAAATTGAGGTTATGTTTTCAAGGTTTTAATACCCAACGGGAATGGTACACATCATTTTGCTGTTTAAAGTCTTCCAATAGATTAAAATACTGTACAAATAAATATTCTATTTTAGAACAACATTCAGTGGCGCAACCACTGAGTAAGGATCTCCTGTGCAAGTCAGTGGTGTAGCAACGCCGTCATATAATGCCAACAAACAATATAATTACGTTAATTACAAACATCAGTAAACGTTTATATTGTCGGAGAGTAATTTGTGTTCGAGGGCTCTCGCTCTCATTAATAATAATAAAATTAAAAGCCGAAACGTGGAAGATGTGATAGCGGTGCGACAGACCAGACCCATAGTGCAATAATCATACATTGGTCGAATTTATGATGGAACTGTTGTGGTGATCTTGCTACTTCCGTATTCAACAACGAATAGATGCCTTGCACACTAACTTTAAACATTTTACAGAGTGTTACAAAAGATTAAGGATTCACATGGTAAAAGTCGTAGGATAACTAGTATCGTACCGCATCTTACTATAGTATGACGTTCTGGTAATACAGTCGTAATCACAACTATAATCACTATATCTACATTCGGATGAGTTTGGTAATTGTTAATAGTCAACTTAACCAAAAAATAACTTGCTAATAGAAATTGACAAACTATTTCTTGTCATGGCATGCTAGATTATGCAAGTTATATTAATATCGATATACACGGTCTATCCAAAGAGTATCGGGACTACATTCGTGAAAAAGAATTAGTGCAGATTTTGCAGATGTTAAATTCTGCGTTAATACACCGTTGCCAGTGCTTCTGCCACGCATGGTACGCCTTCGGAAGTCTGCAACCGGAATCTTCTTTAAACACTGCGTCGAAGCTGCTTGCACTCTTTTCACCGTCTCAGAATGGTGTTCTTCTAGGATTGTTTCATCCGAGGAAAGAGAAAGAAGTCAGGCGGGGCCAGGTCTGGACTGTAGGAAGGCTGAGGTAGCGTTGCCACGTTGTGCGACTTGTGATAGAGAATTCAGGTATCGGTGATTTTGCTTTGGACGCGACGCATCCTTAACCACAATCACTCGAGCACTTCCACGTAAAATTGATCGTTCACTGTTTATCCAGCGAGTGGACCACATTCTTTGAGTCAAAGTAAACGATGAGCACTGATTTCACTTTTCATTTGCTCATGCGGGTCTTTTTTGGGCGACGAGAGGCGCTGGTGTGCCATTCCGCGCTTTGTCTTTTTGTCTTGGGATCGTACTCGATCATATTTCATCATCGGTTATCACATTGTCCAAAAATTAGGCTCAAGCTCCACACGTTCCAACAGTTCCTGAGAAATCGGCACACGGATTTTCTTCTGTTGTTCGGACAAAACCTTTGGAACACTTTTCCCGTCTGCACATCGTCCGACATAATTGAATACACACTGAATTTCTGTAAATTCAACTTTTCCACAATTACACTTACCCGTCGATCAGAGTTCAAAAGTTCTTTCACTTTTGTCACATTTTCCTCATTTCGGCTTATTGTTTTTTAAACTTCTTGTGCCGCTCGAATACTTGTGTTTTTGATATAGAATCTTCCCGTAGGCTTTACGGATCATGGCAAGAGTCTCAGTACCGGATTTGTTTAGTTTCACGCAAAACTTGATCGCATACCGCTGTTCAATCGTGAACTGCATCGTGATTCCTGACGACACAACAAAACAACTGTTTACTCTGGGCGCGATCCACATTCTGCAAAGACTTAGAGGCAACGTCTTTGCACAGGGAGGCCACCCTGCACTCCGTCCCCTTCGCTGGAAAAAAATCGGCCCGATACTTTTTGGACAGACCCTGTATTTTTGTTATTGTCTAAAATAAATATAATAAACCATATAAAGGGTTTTCCAATAAGAGGTGTTATTTTGAATAGCCCGCTATTTCGGTAGATGTCACTTTTGAAGCTATCATTTTTTGACATTTGACAAGTAGAAACTACGCCATTAATAAATATGGAACGATACACGCTTCAACAACGCATTGAAATTATTAAAATTCACTATAAAAATGGTGAAAATTTGGCAGAGACGGTTCGTAAAACTCGAACATTTTTGGGTCACCGTGAAGCACCTTGTCGGACCGCAATACAGAAATTGGTGAAAAAATTCGAGCTCTTGGGACAAGTTAGTGATGTGAAGAATAAAACCCGTGCACGTCGCTCAAGAACAGCCGAGAATATTGCTGTTGTAGCCGAAAGTGTTAAAGAAAACCCAGGTTTGTCCATTCCTCGTCGTTCTTTGGAATTAGCCATTCCACAAACGTCATTACACCGTATTTTGCATAAAGATTTGGGTCTTAAGGCTTATAAAGTCCAGTTAACACAAGAACTCAAGCCGGCCGATCATCAACAACGTCGTGTCTTTGCTGATTGGGTCGTTGAAATGCACGAAAATGATCCAGAATTCCATCGAAAAATCATCTTGAGTGATGAGGCCCATTTCCACCTCGGTGGCTTCGTCAACAAGCAAAATTGTCGGATCTGGGGCTCAGAAAATCCAAGAGTTATTGTTGAAAAGTCTCTCTATCCTCAACGTGTGACTGTTTGGTGCGGTTTATGGTCCGGCGGAGTCATTGGACCTTACTTTTTCGAAAATGAGGCTGGAGCAACAGTTACGGTGACTGGATTGCGCTATCGAGAGATGATTAACGATTTTTTATGGCCGGAATTGGATGGTATTGATCTGGACAACGTTTACTTTCAACAAGACGGCGCTACGTGCCACACAAGCAACGAAACCATTGATCTTTTACGGAAAAAGTTTCCGGACCGTGTTATCTCTCGAAGAGGTGATCACAATTGGCCACCGAGATCTTGTGATTTAACACCTTGCGACTTCTTTCTTTGGGGCCACGTGAAAGAGAAGGTCTACGCCAACAGCCCAGCGTCGATTCAAGACCTCAAAGATGGAATTCGTGAGGCTATCGAGGACATAGGGCAGCCACTTTGCGATTTGGTTATGGAAAATTTCATGAAAAGGATATTGTCCTGTAAGCGTGGTCGTGGTGGTCATTTGCCTGATGTTATTTTCCACTATTAACGGCATACCTTCCTCTTTATAATGAAATAAACATTCGATCATTTATATTCAAAAATGACACTTTTCTTTGAGCATCAAATAAGCAGCTAATGCTCCATAAAAGCGTATTTATTTTGTTTTAGCAATTTTTGCATAACAAATGAATTTCTGTGATAAAACTCCACGACTTTGTGTGTTAGATGTCATATCACGCTATGGCGAAAAATGATTTTTACTTCATAACTCGGTAAAACAAAAGAATAGCTATATCAAACCATGTATTACAAAAAAGCATTTAAGGCGTGCAGTTCAGTAATATGAAAATCAAGTAGGCGTTCCATTAGAAAAAAATTGGATTTACGTTTCACCGCCGAAGTAAAACAAAAGACAATTACGAAAATAATTTTTTTGTGTTTCAGAGTAAATTCTCTAAAACACCCTCTTTGTTGTTCTTTTCTATCTTTGCTCGTTCGTGAAATATTTCACTTTAAAACAAATAAGATAATTTCGTTTTTTTGCAAATATTTAGTAAGCCGTGAACTTTTTTGAAAAAACAAAAGCATAAGTAAACTGATCTTCAAAATAGCCAAATCTTTTCTAATTTAACCGACTTCGTATCTCTTGCAATTTCCGAGATCCCAATAGTGAACATCGAAATGTGGACACACTATTTTACTAAGTTCTCAAAAATACAAGGGAAGTACTAAATTTTCTGGTAAAGTTATGCACTGATTATGTTGTACAAAAAAAAGAATCGCGAATAAGAATTCGAATTGAATCTCACAACTCTAGATTTACATTACGCCGAATCTTGTCTAAAATGTTTTTCAGGGATGCAGAACGCACTTTCACTTTTTTTAACTAGCTCCATAATGCACCCACTTTACAGATAGCTAAAGGGTTTTTTTGCAGAGCCTGACACGGGAATTATAAAAATAAAGATGTCACGCAATTATTACCGCACATTAATGTCTTTAACAGACATAACTTGAAGTATAAGATGCTGGTACTTTCTCCACGCGACTACAGTTAATAAAACGTTAGGAGGCCTTTCTTCTTTCTAGAATAAAAGGAAAAGAAAAGGTACGGTAAACTACACGAAGAATAATGGAACTAAATATTTGCATACAGCGGTATCATCTTCTTACTAATGAAGATAATAAATTATTACTTTCT
Source organism: Ignelater luminosus (assembly GCA_011009095.1). NCBI lineage: Eukaryota > Metazoa > Arthropoda > Insecta > Coleoptera > Elateridae > Ignelater > Ignelater luminosus. The sequence goes on from VTPC01008358.1 coordinate 16,666, forward strand.
TGTCGAAAAGGGTATGAGGTAAATGCTTCGTTATCACAGCTTAATAAAATTACCATACATGAAACACATACGCGCGCGCGGTTCGTCGATACGCTTTAAGACAAAGGGGATAAATGAAAACACGAGAATAACTTAACACATCTCTGTCTTTTGATCAACGAGGTGCGTCAGTAGAAGAAATAAATTAATGTAGCCACGCTACGTACAGTATGGCCTGTTTAGCGATCAAAAAGAGAAGACGCTGGAAATTGGCGGTAATGAATTTTTATATATTCTGGTTAGGGGTGGATTGGAGATTGACTTGGTTTACTGGAATTGATTTATGCTATTGGTCCTTACAGGAAGTTGCACAGACTACTGAACCAAGCTGTACCAACAAATACATTATCTGTTGTTCCGATAAATGAACAAGGAACTGACAAGTTTAAACATCTCAGTAGCGAAATAAAAGGTTTCTAGAAAAGTGTTACGAACACCAAAACTTAACACGAAGTTTTTTCTTTTTTTTTGATAATTATTAGTAGCAACTGCGTTCAACTTCCTTTTAGTTTATATGATATCGCTAAGATTATAATAAATTTAAAATGATCTAACAACATTTTCAATCCACAGTAGCGTCAGAGTACTTGTATTTCAGTATCACAATAAACGGGCGCTCTGAAGTATACACAGACTATAGAAAGAATGCCAATATTACTTACTGACATCATTTCTGGCTTTCAAAATCTATCGAAAAGATACGCGAGCGTCTGTTCTCTTTTAAATGCCCTCGTTAACAGTAAAAGTACAGTGGATCTTTCATCTTGACAAAAAATTCACCAAGCTGGTCTGCATGGAAACCTTAAAAACGGAATAATTTCATCTCTTGAAGTTTCATCTAGACATCTGCGTGGAATTGGCTTTATATCCAATGGCACTTATTATAAGAGTAAGTAAGTAAGTACATCTTGCAGGAAGATGTCAGTCTCACCCACTAGCTTTAAGATGAAACTAGCAATGTTTGTCATAACTTCTTGATTATATTTGTTACGTATTTCGTATGAAACAACAGAACATTCCTCTTTTCTTTTGTAGAATGTGCAGTATACATACAGTTGCCAAGATTGCCAGACAGTTTTATTTCTAATAATTTCTAATTAATCATTTAATAATCGACGTAAACTCTTGATCCAGCAAAAATGACTTATGTTTATCTTTAAAATTAATTTGGTAGAAATGCTTGTTATGATATAATGATATAAAGGATAAGATGTTTTTCCTTCCTAGCTAAATAGTGACATTAATTATAAAGGGTTAGTCATAAGTAGGGCCACCTTTTTTAAATCACAGAACTCTTGCTAAAGAAATGAAACACAATTACTTTCTTTACTGTTTAGTGAATGTCATATTGACAGTTAGATCCTAACATGAAAGATTTTGTCAGAATATTAACTATTACAAAATGAAACGAATTGAAAATGAGTGTTTTGCAAAACGAGTGTGCGAGTTTTATACTCAGAGTGGTTACAGTAAATGTGCTACATTCAACCATTTTAAAAATGAAGGAAAATCGCGACGTAGCATCTACAGAATAATAGACCGATATGTTAAGAGAGGTGTAATGGAGTATCAGAAATTATCCGGAAGATCTAGAGTTGCAACAAGTGATCAAAATTTACGTCACATTGGGAGACTGATAAAAAGCAATCCTCGAATTTCATCGACTAAACTTGGCATTCGACTAGGAGTTTCGCAATCATCTATACAGAGAGCTAAAAAGAAGTTGTCTATTAAGTCATTTGTCCAAACATCTGCACCAAAATATATAAAAAACCAAGAGGAAAGATGCCGTAAAGGAGCAGCGAAGCTTTATCGTGCAATGCTTGATGGAAAAAAGATTGTCCTGGATGATGAAAGTTATATACCCTGGGATTCCGATGAAATTCCTGCAAAAGATACTAATTCTGTTTCCTATCAAGTAAGATTTCGAACAAAAACTAAATTCCCTAGCAAATTTTTAGTATGGCAAGAGATTGATTCTGATGGCAATGTTTCTAAGTCCTATGTGAGGAAAGGAACGATTAATACCGATGCTTATTTAAATATTCTAAAGAATTTTTTGATCCCATTTATTGAAAAACATCATTCAAAAGAAGATATAAACTTTTGGCCGGATTTAGCACCAGCTCATTATTCTAAAAGAGTGATCGAATTTTTAACTCAGGTTAATGTTAAATTTGTTGATCGAGAATCAAACACTCCAAATTTACCTCAAGCGCGGCCAATAGAAAAATTCTGGGCATTATCAAAAAGAAAGTATTCTCAAAGGTCCATACCAGCTAAGAACTTAAGAGGATTCCGACAAATCTGGAAAAATATTACTGCAGAAGTGGCAGCAGAGTGTGGGCAAAGTCTTGTAAAGGACTTTAAAAGAAAATTACGACTAATATCCAGGGAAGGTGTTTATGCTCCTTTGAAAATTAAAGCTAATAAAAGAAAACATTAATTTTGTTATTTATATAAGGAAAATGTTTTGTTTGTATCATTTCGTTCAATAAAGTGACTTTGAAAAAAGTGGCTTTACTTATGACTAACCCTTTATTATGTGATTAAAATTTATGAATATCTTGGGAAGTTTATTTCTTTATTCCTCTAAAACTACTGAGGAATGCGTTCCTGATAAAAGCGACATCACGTTCTTATCAGCAAAACAAGGTTAATTTTAACGTATAGATATGAAATTCAATTCTTTGCAATCCATAAAAGTAACGAAAATACTGGTTAATATAAACGAAGTATTATTTTCTGTTTGCCGAAATGTACAAACTGTGTACCAAACATACTACAAAACGTGTGCGCTGAAGCGGCTGAGGACTGATGTTTAAAATTTAAAATCTGATGGCATGGTGCATTATTAATCTAACAATGAGTTAAGATAAAAATTAAAATACAGAACTTGATAGGCTACTGCAAAATGAAATTCTTGTAGTTGTAAGCAGCGACATGAACCGTCATAATTTTCTAAAATCTGTATTGACAAATAATTAATTTCTTTGCTTTAGAAGAGTATACCATGATTGGAACTCGTGACCTCCTTTTCTGCCAGGTATGTGAATTTGAGAATTACCACGGAAGACTATCGGCCAGAAAATACCTCAACTTCTTTAACTTTTTATACTACTCAGTCACAACTCATTGAGTTAACTAAAAATTGTTTTCAAAGAGCAAAAATAGGCGCGAAATAATTTTCAATGAAAAAGAATTTCTGCAATTATTAGTTTTAGTAATGAAAAATCGATTACAAAAAAAATAGATTTAATTTTAAATTTAACTATGGATTTTGTGTGATTTGGGATCTTAAGAATTTCTGTACTCTCATACAACAGTGTACTCGCTCGTTTGTTTTTACAATTCTTTTGGTACTTTATAATTTCTAAGTTTCGATCAAAATATGAAAATATCAAAATGGTCAACATAAAAGCAACAAAGAAATTTAGTGACAAGTAATATTAATATTCGGTTTTATGATCATTTTTCTATTTTTGTGATTTTAAATTTCAATGGAGACTAACTTCTTTTTGAAGTGTTTAGCCAATACACTTAATTTAATGAGAAATTATTAGAAACGATTGAGTTTCGAATCTGGAATATTATGTAGAGATGTATTCTGAGGTCTGTTACATACATCTTTTAACCAAATCTTTGAAATTTCGAATTAATGAAAATTTACAGTTAAATTTAAAATTAAAATTTTAGCAAGATACGCATTGGAGATAATGTCAGTATCCAGGTTTAATTATTATAACTAACATAAGTGAAAAGTGTTAAAGACAAAAATAATATTCTGGGTTTGAATAGTTACCATGAATAAAATAATAAATAATTGAATATAATATGTCAGATAAATTTTATTGTAATAAATGTTGATAATAAATTAAACTTTAACTAATTGCCTGTATATTTTATTAAAGAAACTCCTATAAGTTTCAATTAAAAGAAAACCTCGTTACTGAGACGATCGATGGTTGGTTTGAAATTGAAAAGTCAACTTCGAGCTAATCTGATTCACAACATTCGCCTCAACTATTCTCTATGCCGTATATTTTCAAACGTCTTTTATATTTTTATATAAGTATGTAGTTTCATAAAAATAATCTTTTCAAACTGCTTTTTTATCAATGTGTTATATCATATTTGAAGAGATTATTATATGAAGGGAAAACTTCTTGGAACATCGACATGTTTGGTTTTTAAGTTTTATTAGTTCAGATAAAATTTTCAACAATTTCCGGGAAGTGTCAGTTTTTTTTTTTTAAATAACGGCATGCTCAGTTTTCCATTAATCTGATTAAAATCGAGAATGATTTCTACGAATTTTTCAAAAGTTTTATTATTATCCTTATAAGTTGTTACTGTTGTCAGTAATTTCTTATATTAATGATACTAATACAAAAGAATTCTATAGGCAACGTTTCTAGAAACAGAGGTGATAGATAATATTAAAAGTGAAAGAGATTTAAAGATAACCATTCGTAAATGGAGGTAGATTGTTAGTTTAATCATTCTACTCTCAAATCGTATGTATGAGGTTGAGAAACTGCTTTTGATATATTTGTGTTTATAAGTTATACCGCATGTTAATGGAAGCAACAAGGGTAATTGCAGAAACATTATTATTTGCTTGGATGCATTATGAAGAAATTTTAAGGTTAAGTATACATGCATTTTTAATTTGAAAGATTCTTATTAACTAAAAATAACTAAATTGCTAGTGGAAATAGCCATAACCATTTTAAAACCATGATGTATCTTTTAAGAATGTTATTTATTTTAGAATGCACGTGGAATATCTTATAATGGTTGTTGCTTGCGCAGTTGAAGAAGCAGTAAAAACTAAATTTTGGAAAAACTAATTTTGATCTTAATTCTTTTTTTAATAAACGTTCCTTAAACAAATGAATATTTAAAGAAATGAAAAATGTGGGCAAATTGATGATTTGAATGTCCAGTATGAATCTTCGTTGCAAACGATGCAAAAAGTAATTTTGTTCTTTATACGTATGCCAAAATCTGGATTTTTTTTACCGGAAACTACTCAATTGTAAATCTAATTAACCTTGCTTCTTCTTATTTTTTAAAATTATTTTGCTTAATTGATAGTACAATTAAATTTGTTTAAGATAACTCTAACTTCTGACAGTTCATTAGTCTAAATTTGGTGGTATTTTTTTATTACAAGATTATTTCAGAAGCGTAGTGTCAAGTACGAATATAATTTGAGGTTAAGGAGATTCTGAATACAAAGTTATTAATAGATTATGTGGGCCTTAAAAATAATCAAGTTGAAAGACTTCAGGTAATATAATTTTCATTGCGAAATCACCATTTATTATACTAATTGAGCAAGCTTTAAACCCACGGCATTTTTGCATGTTTATTTATTTATAAATTTAAATAATATATTGTAATGAGAGAATTCGCAAAAAATGTAAATTAATTACAGATATGGGTAATGTAGTACTATATACAGGATGATTTGAAATAAAAA
>VTPC01008360.1:0-18030 GCA_011009095.1 Ignelater luminosus
CCGATGCTATAACATTCTTCAACTCTTATCCATATTATGTATATAGAAACTTTACTTTTGATTACATCGAATGCCATCTTGAGATAGAGAATTTGGTCACATATGAGTCGCTTTGTACACTTATATAATCTCTAAAACAAAATAATTGCATTAAAAAAATCGATTAGATGGGTTTTTCTTGTTGTACTAGAAACTCTTTACAAAACTTTGAGATCATTTTGCTTTAGCATTTACCACAGTTGCCACCAGATGAGTCGTTATGGAGGTGGTTCTGGGTGAGGCATCACGCAAACCACTGAAGACTACAGCACCTACCAGTATTATTTGCTTGGCCACCCGTCATCGCTTTGAGCTTCTTAAAAGTTTCTTTAATCACTGTTGTTTGGCTGTGTTCTTGTTCTACTATCGCCACTTCTCGTCATCTTTTGCCACTGCTACATCCTGCGGGTTAGATGTCTTTTGGCATTAATTCGTTGCTTTGGTAATATACTATACTCCGACGCTCCAGACATTGCTTGATTCTGGGTTGCACGCTGTGCGCAATTCCTCTCATTTTCCACGACTCCATCCATTTATGCATCTTGCCGACACTCACCACTATTACGAAGTGAGGGGATTAGTTTCTTGGGTTGTGCGAACGGACAAAAACTTTGGCTGGCACTTTATATCCATCACTTTCCATCCACCATTCATCACTACCACTGCTCCCAGATTGCTACCTCGTCTGAGTTTGGAGGGCCTCTGGTTTGCGAGCTGCTTCGCCACCTGAAACGCGAGCCGAAAACGTTCGAAAATTCACCAAACCGACTTGATTGGACAATGATACCACGGAGGGATGTCTGCGATGGGGACGTCTTCCTACCGTCGAGTTCACTACCACGCCTGTCAACGTTTATTCCTGCCGTCTGACATCGCACCTGCTTCATACCTAAATTCGACTAGACTCCACCGAGATCCAAGGGTCTATGTTTGCCATAACTGCCAACAGCGCCACCGTCTACCAGCAGATTTGCTGCGTCTTACGCTTACGATTCTTGGCCATTCCACATCCAAGTTTCACAACTTCATGACCAAAGCGGAAATGAACTGCTAGACAGTCTGCCACTTTCATCGTCGTTTTAAGGAATGATGTTTGTAATATTTATTATTGTTAAGAAACTTTTAGTTTATTCCAGGGAATTAAAGGCAAAAGGTGGCCCAAGAACGTGACGTTAATCTGATTACAGAGATTTTCTAAATCTCCCTTCATCATCATTCCCGAAGTTTTTGTTTAATTAAAGACAAAAGATACTTGTCAATAAAAATATCCGCTCCAATGTGCTTTGTTACAGAAAACTCCCAGCTATTTGTTAAATGATATTGAGAAATTCTGTTCAACAAGTATCGCGAATTTTGTGTTTTTTCAAAAATTATTTATTTATTCATGAATATCTATTTTGTCTCCTTCAAAGTAATCCCCATCAGATATTATACACTTGTGCCAACGTTTTTTCCAATCCTCGAAGCACTTCAAAAAATCATTTTTTGTGATCTTGTTCAGCTCCTCCTTTGATGCCGTCTTTATCTCCTCAATCGTAGAGTAGCGTCGTCCTTTCATGGGCCTCTTCAGTTTCGGGAACAAGAAAAAGTCACAGGGGGCCAGATCTGGGAAATACGGTGGCTGCGGCATCATTAGTGTGTTGTTTTTGGCCAAAAATTCGCGCACTAGCAACGATGTGTGAGCAGGGGCGTTATCATGGTGCAAAAGCCAATTTTTGTTCTTCCACAAATCCGGGTGTTTCTGGCGGATTGCTTCGCGCAAATTGCGCATAACTTGCAGGTAATAGTCCTTATTGACCGTTCTACCCGGTGGCAAGAACTCATGATGCACCACGCCCCTGCAATCGAAGAAAACTGTAAGCAAAACCTTCACATTAGACCGAACTTAGCGCGCTTTTTTCGGTCTTGGCTCGTGCGGCAGCTTCCATTGGGATGATTGAGCTTTGGTTTCCACGTCATAATCATAAACCCATGACTCGTCACCAGTTATGACCCTCTGGAGCAAATTTGGGTCGTCGCGGACAGAGTCCAACAGCTCCTTAGCAATGTTAATGCGATGCTGTTTTTGGTCGAAATTGAGCAATTTTGGTACGAATTTCGCGGCGACCCGTCTCATGCCCAAATTATTGGTAAAAATCGAATGGCACGAGCCAATTGATATGTTTAGGTTCTCAGCAACTTCTCTAACGCGATTCGACGATTGGCCAATACTATTTTCTTCACTTCATCAATGTTTTCGTCTGTTGTTGACGTGATCGGGCGTCCGGCACGCTCTTTGTCGTTCACATCTTCTCGGCCCTCTGAGAACATTTTGTACCACCGATAAACCACAGTCAACATTCGGAATGCGTCCGCGCACTTAATTTTGTTTTACACACAAAATTTGATACAGATTCTTTGATCCATTTTTGAAGAATTGGTTTTGGTTAAGATGCCTAAGAATTCGCAACCAAATGAACATGCTCACACGAGTAACCATAGCAAGCATCACTGCACGTTGTTATTGTCAGGTGTAGGTTAAATTTTAATCGATAAAACTACAATAACTATCGATTAGTCTAGTCTGTTTCGTTCAACGAACTCTGATAGGAGTCGTTACTGAATTTGCAAAATCCGTGTGTCTGTCATATGGTAACAATTGTCTGTCCCAACATGGGGCTTCAAAGAAAATGTCGTCGACACCTAGCGACCCAGCCGCTGACACTAGGTACAGCACTGAACAAAATATTAAAACAGAAGAAAAGACTTTAATATTAAATTTTGGAAGCAAACAATATAAAGATTGGGTATTTTCAGTTTCTCCACTAACACTGCAGTGTACACTGTGGTCTGATTTCGATGGGATTAAATGGGTAACTTTCTTATTAGCGCAGATAAATAAAAACGGCTTAGGTACTCGTGACCTCTTTTTTCATGTTTATTCCATTACCGTTGCCAGAAATAAGCTGCCGTCTTAGTTTTTGAAGCTAGAACAAAATCATTTTTGCATTGTTCAGGCACTTTTTAACGTAGAATTCAATGCCGTCAGTCGTTGCTCTCTAGCTTTTTTCATAACTGCACTGTCACTCAAAGTTGAATATTTTAAACGAAAAGTATAGTTGGTCATGGCTTTACTCCTTTATTTTCGAAGCTAGAACAAAATCATCTGATCATTGTTCAGACACTTTTTAACGTAGAATTTATTACCGTTAGTCGTTTTTTTAACCCTTTTCATAACTGCGGTGTAACTCAAAGTTGAATTTTTTAAATGGAAAGTATAGTTGTAGATGGACATTTATAAATTTTATGTTTCAAACATCCCCACAAAAAGAAATTCAACGGATTTAAGTCGGGTGAGTGTGCTGGCCATTTTATGGGTCTCTGCATCCCCATCCAGTTATTATATATATTTTAAAGCCATGATCAACCATACTTTCCATTTAAAAAATTCAACTTTGAGTTACAGCGCAGTTATAGAAAGAGCTAGAAACAAACGACTGACGGCATTGAATTTTACGTTAAAGAGTGCCTGAACAATGCTAAAATGATTTTGTTCTAGCTTCGAGAATAAAAGAGTTGCAGCAAATTGAAGGAATCGGCCATTTTTCATTTTTTCTTTCTAGGGAAGAAACAAAAGATGGTAGCTTATTTCTGGCAATGGTAATGAAATAAGCTTGAAAAAAGAGGCCAAGAGTACCTAAGCCGTTTTCATTTATCTGCGCTAATAAGAAAGTTACTCATGTAATCCCAGCGAAATTGGACCACACTGTACATAATGTATAAGATACTTATAAGTATTTATAAATTAGTGTAATCAAGCAAGAAAAATTAATTTAAAATGACAATTATTAGTATTAGAAATTAAAATTCTGACAGTTACAATTAAGTTGAGAAGCTAGAGATTCATTTTATCAAACATCTTCGGAAGTGCTACTCTAAAAGTTCTTGAAAGCAGCAGCAACAGCAGCAAAACTTTTAAAGTCATTTGCTTTTGTTAAAGAGGGACTCCATTAATTGAAATTATTTTTATGACAACATTACTCACATTTTAATTAAATTAAAATTAAGAAAGGAAAGAAGTTAGTTTAAACTAGATTTTCCCTGGAAAGCGGATTATCTCCCATCTAATTTGTTAATTATCTTTAAAAATATGACGTTTTTAATCTTATAATTATTTGTAAATGCTTTTCTTTTAATTCAGAAAGATAGTGTTACATAAGGATAATTATCCTTTTGCAAGCTATTTCTGCGTATTGCTCAATAAGGTTGTAAAGTCTATTTTGTATATTTGATATTAAGGTAATTGGATTGCCTTTAAATGTAGGAAGTTAAAGAGTAGCTGGTGACAAATGACTTTCTTGTATGTTACGTAAAACCCTACATTAACTAAGTAATCAAACTGAAACAAAAAACTGTCGAGTTGACTACAAAGAGGTATATTACAGGGTGTCTTAATGGCTCATAGCATCATTACTTGTAGAAATATCAAAAGGTGATACTAAAAAGGGTTATAGTAAAATTATTTCTGATAAAACAGGGCGTCTTATAAAACAATAGAGCATATGGTTTAATGGTTTTTTAAATAAAGCACCCAATACATTTTGGTGTAGTTACTTGTTCTATTCCGTATTCACCGTTGTTTACAGACTAAATTTTATCGGCATTGGCTTTGGCTTACTAACAATAAGTAATAAAGTAATTATCTTTTGTAAGCAACTACATTTCTGTTATTTTTAATTTCTACATAGTCTAATAGGAAATTCTGAAAGAGTTTTAATTAAGAAGTTTCGTGTTTAAGATGATAGAAAACTGTTTCATAGCAAAAGACTAATTTTGAAATGGTTACCTGGAGATTATACCATCACTCAGTACTTTTTAAATGTTGGTTACAATAAAGTTGAGGTGGTTTGGGACCTACCTGTCACACTCTTTTCCTAACTTTTAGCCACTTGAAATTACAACTACAAACAACTCATTTTTTAAATAAACGCTAAGATATAATACAAAGTTTCCACTTAAACATTAAATAATTGGATAAATAAAAGAACAGGAAGATACAAAACCTTTTTGTTTTTTCTTCCACATAATTAAATCATCAGTTTAAACGCAGAAATCTGTAAAAATATCTTGATAGGTTATGTTCTCTGACCATTTTTGATTTATAATTCTTAGATTTGATTAAGAATTAACTCTGTTACACAAATAAACTGTACAAATTCAATAACAAGACAAACTCATGTATTACAAAGGTGTTAACTATCATTTCAAATTTTGACTAGAACTGCACTTACTATTTATATTATTTACCGTATGGAGCTGAGAACGTAGGAAAAGGGGGAAACAAACAGGTGGGGTGAGAGGGGTAAAATCGATGTTCGCTTAAATGGAAAAATTTCCACGCGCCGTCCCTGAGTTATTAAATAGGTACACATCTAGTTAAATGTCTATATATATGTAAAAGCATTAGATATAACGGAAATCACTACTGTAAATATATTCAAAACATTATCTTTCAAAGAAATCTTCACTTTATTATAGTGCATTTTATTATGTCATGCATTCTAAGTAACATTACGTTTTACTACAAAAGCAAAGATGGTTAATATTTGATAACTTTACCTACGAGCTTAACACGTTTTTCCTAGAATTACCTTTTGTAAGAAAAGAATTACTCATAATCATAAGCATAATCGTAACTGACCTCACGGTAAAAAGTCAAAAACAATATTGTTATTTGTACAAACTTTGCTGTTTGGTTAATTATTAGGTTGAGAGTAGTGTTACCATAATGAAAAAGTAAAAATGTATTAAATATTCATATGTTTAATGTATTTTTCTTGGTTATTTTTCTACTTTCAAAATAAAATAGGGATCGTTAGTTAAAGTGGTGCTGCGGTATATTGGGAAAAATGAACTAACATACTTACTATACCTTGACGTTGTTGGAATACAAATATTTAGGTGGATTTTATTTTTTTTATTATGGAAGTGTATGTACGATAAAATCTTTAATGATAAAATATAATGGAGTAATAGGATTCCCACACAGTAATGCTATATATTTATTCATCATCTGATTACGTCTAGCATTAACATTAGCTATGGTATTCTACATTCATAGTTCTTAATTGTATTTTAATGACGAAGTTATTTACAAAATATAGGATTTATTGATTTTTCATAGAATATAGTCGAAGTACTAAAGAGACGTTAATAAGTTACGCCATAACACTATTTCTAAAAATGAGAAACTCTTTCTTTGCGTTTTTGTAATTTTGCTTCTTAATAAAGAAACTCTGGAGTGGGCTCTTGAATAAAATTTATTTTATATTTCCAAGCAAAAGAAAACGTTCGTTACTTGTAATAATTGTTATGAATTTATTCCCTTTGTCGAACCTCTTGCATTATTCTTATTTTCATTTCGTTGCAGGTTGAACTTTCGTTATGTTCATGTCAAACAATCCTATCTTAGAATTGTTAATCAGACTCTTTGTGTTTGTGTTAACAAGTTGATATCTGAATAATTTACTGTTGCAATTAAGTAATTCTCTAATAAGTTAGGTATGCTCAAGAGTTAAAATATTTCTTTCATTCAAAATAAGAGATATCAGTATCGTTGATGATGATGATGACTGGCTAGCTTAATAAGCAAAGTCACCTGCGCTGGAGCATGACAGATCAAGTTTTCTCATGTAAAATACAAATGTTAGTTTTGTTGGGTTCACACAAACATATCAATTTAAAAATATAACGCCTAGAAATAGTTCAGCAATTTAACTGTAGCAGGCATCTTGTTAATAAACCTTGAACTTGCAGTGTCTAGCGGTGTTTTGTAACAGTTTCTGAAGAGCCGTACTGAAAATGTTAAGTTTGCATGAATCACAAAGAATAAAAAAGTAAAAAGGAGTGTCTAACAAAATATATGATTAAGTATACAAGACCTCGTTAGAAGGCGTATGTTTAGAATAACAAGTTATGTCTTTAGTAAAGATGCTGAGGTTTATGCGAATGTCTGAAAATTTTAACAATATTATGATACAATGATTGCTAAATTTTTTAGATTAATTTAAAAACTTAACTTTACCGCCAAAAGTTCTGGGGCAATGAAAAGTTCATTGACATGGCTGCCGTCAACGGTGACATCTACCAGGTTAAGAAATTACTTCTGGTATCGTATGCAAGAAATACTTCGACTGTTTTCGTCTTCGTTATTCTAACTGATTTTAACTGTTCCTACCGGTCATGTGCGCAATTTGATTGTTGTTTAATGCGTCTGGTTCGACAAAAGTGGAGAGGAAAGTTTTTTTAAGTTGTGCAAATAAAAAATAACGTTTTTTTCGATACATGGAATAAACGTTTTAAACCTGAAACTAAAGTAAAAAAATAAAAGATTGCCATTCCTTTGAATGTTTTTATAACAAAAAGTTGAATATGTCACAGAGTTTCTGCTTAAATACCATGCAATGGTCTCTTATTTAAACTGATATTTTTATTTATTTACGCTTTCTTCAAAAGTATTTAACTGAACAACCAATGAGCAGACTTAGTTGCTACCGTATACAGCTGAATATGGAATAGTCAGTGTTTACAGATTTTATGTACTTTGATTGGATGTCTTGTATGGCTCAGAGTCCTGTTTTGTTTGCCGCTAGAGAAGTTTGGCAATTTAAAGTTAATTAATCGCTTTGATATATTTGTGTATAAATAATACTAGAGTTAAGTCACTACCCAGACTTATTCTAATAACGCTATATTATAGTTTATATTGTTTATTTTATATTACTTTATTTTGGTTATGACGTTTATGCAGAGCCGTCCTTAGCTCGTGCGAGGCCCGGGGCAAAACTACAGCGGATCCTATAGTAAATTCTATAAAAAACCATAAAAAAAACTTTGTTGATTAAAATTTTTTAATGTTACTAACATACATACATTTAGTAAGTAGGTAATTAAGAAGCAACACCTAAAATAATTTTAAAAATTAACTTTTCTTGCTTTTAGCTCTGAAAACTTTTTAATTGTTTCTGAAACGTCGATCGACTAGCATAACTCGTTTTGTATGCTTAAAAGCTCCAAATTGGAAAGACTCTTCTGCCCCATCGTAGTCCTCAGATAATCTTTTATTAGCTTTCTAGTTTCTAAAAACTTCGTTCTGCTGAAGCAGTAGATACAGGCATTATCAGCATTATACGGAAAGCTATGTACAAGTTGGGAAAAGTATCGTTCTCTTCATGTAAAAGTTGTAGATAGTCCAGAGGTGTCCGATAGGACAAGTTCATCATATGACAAAACATCTTTATTTCTTGGCAAAGTTTTTGTCCATCGAGGTCTCTTATTTCTCCATCTCTTAACAAAAGGTCTAAATCCATGCAGTGTTTGACCAGCGTGTTTTCATTCATTTCGTTAATATATTGCATGTTTAGTAAAAACCCAAAGTAAGCGTTGTGATTATTAATTTGGACAAATCTTTCTTCTATTGATACTAGTGCCTGATCTAAAATGCATAAGAAAAATTCCCTTTAGTATTTTTCTTCAGAATCGCCTGAACTGCTTCCTTCTCTTTCATAAAGATGAAGTTTTCGGTACTTTCGCCTCCTTTTATGTTTAAATTTAATTAGAATATCATTTTCAGCAAATCTCTTTTGCTTTTGAAAACCCACTCTTGAGCCTTTTCAATAGCTGCATTATCGTAGCGATGTTGGCGTCTTCTTTGTGCATGCTTTTGCTAACTTTATAAACTGCAGATAATAATTTATACTAAATTACAGCCGACAAAATAAACTCAAAACTAAACTCATCTTCAGCAAGTGAAAGTGCTTCACTCTTGATAGCTGGATCTTTTGTTGTTTCTATGACTTTTTCTAGTGCATCGTGGATAGATTTCGGTTGAAATATCCCTGCTTTTACGGAAGACACGCAACATTCCCAATGAGGTTCAGAGAGGGATTTCAAAGTAAAATTCTTAGTATATGAAGTCAGAATTTCCTTTCTGTTGATGCCACAAATATCGTATAAAGGCGTTGAATGACTCCAATGAACGTCATTACCAATGGAACCGACGAAGCCATGTTGCTGACCAATAAATTCAGGCTATGGGCTGAGCAGGGCACAAAAAATGCTCAGGAGACGTATAACGAATGCAGCACAATCTGCTACCGCTCTACCAGAGCGCCTCCGTAGCTATTTCGTCTCCTGAAGGTGACCATTGTGAGTTTAAAAACTTACAACAAAAGTAGTGCATGATTCATGGCTCATGCGAAGTTTCTTAGTAATGATCCTAAGAAGGATGTTTCGGTACCTTTTACTTGCTACCTATTCATGACTCGGCACTAGTAATCCCAATGTCGCATTAATGCCATAAAAACAAGCATAAAAGAATTCTGAAAACTGCTGATCATTCAAACTAAACTGTTGTAAATAATATTGGGTCTTACTTAGAAATTCCTAGCCAAGAATTAAAATGAGAAGCGAAAGCCCGCCCCAAAAGACGGCTTTGCGTTTATGCATTTTATTAAATATTTCATTTCATCTCTAACATCTTTGTTGTTTTAATTACGCGGTTTCTTGTGTGAACGAATAACCAATTTGTTTCAGGCGTTATGAGTAAATGACAACATAGGTAGGTCAAAGTTGTTCTACCAAGTGGGAGCTTGCCCAAAAGTTTTCCTTAACCATAGTTTACGAAACAATGCCAAACGATTCAATTGAATATTTACCATTGGAGGTAAATTTTGTTAATCAAAAAATTCCAAAATTTGCAGCACTCATTGCTGCAAAAGCCACTAACACAATTATTCAATGTGGTAATTAGACCATTTTTCACTAGAAATTCCACATTCAAAAGTAGAATTATACCAAACAAATTTTAAAAAGAAGAACGTAACAAACTGTTGCTTGAAGGATTCGCTACACTTCAATAGGGCGAAAGCACCGCACCTTTATCAAATGTCATATTCATCCGTCAGATTTAAAATGTGTGAGTATCTAAATTTATAAAATTAAATCAAAGAGCAAATCAATGATTTATGATCGATATTTTACTTTATTAAATTAAATTGTAAATTTTAGAGGATTATCGAATAAAGATAAAATAAACGACAAAACTACTGATATCTAGAAAAAATGAAAATATGAATGCAACTCAAGGTTACTTTACAGGGAAAATCCCTAAATCTCCAAGATTCTATTTCTTTATAAAGGATAAATTTAAATAAGAAAAGCTTAAAAATGTAAAATTCCTAATTCAAGTTAATCAATAGACAAGCTAAATTTCTAATTCAACAAAAAATTTTGAAAATTGATTTGAGATTATGAATCCACATTATCTTATGACACTCTCGTACCAACTTAGAATAATAAAATCTTGGCGAAATTTGAAGCAGTTCAAATAATTGTATTCTGACAAGTAACGAACCGTTACAACCTGCAGTAATTCTCACAGGCTTTTATGTTGCGTATTTGGTGCTGTCGATGAACAGATTTGCGTGTTTATTGGATCTGAAAATGCTTCTGGATTACTTCAAACTGTTTCTTTGTAATGTTATTTTAAAATTCGCACTAAATCCGCCCCTGTTTTTGAATTTCGTTCGGATATTTGTTTTCTTGACGCGCAATATTTAAATTGTTTCATTAAACGAATGTTTGTTATAATGTTATTTTAAAGAATTAATATTTTGTGGTCTCGACACCTAGACTCCAGTAGACGTGTCTTTCGTTGATTTCCAATATCAAATTCCCAGAATCATTAGTTGCAATATTGCAGCCACACAGTCTCGGGGAAGTCAAATTTAAACTAGCGAATCTACAAGTAAAATTTTCCATTGTCGCATAAAGAGTATTAATGTCTTAATCTGTTAGGGTGTATATCCGACTTTTTAACCCCACTTCCGTAAGTACGAACTGCGTAACAAAAAACGCAGAGGTGAGGAGTACGATAAGAGCTGCGTACTCGAACCAACGTGTGGTAATTTTCGACGTTTACCTCTACATCCCCTAATTGGATTCAAACCAAATTAAGTGAAGCGATCCTCTTAGAAAAAAAAAGAGATCGGACTGGAGAAATCGTAATTTCTTCGTGTCAGAGACGCGCAATAGTCGCTGAAGAAAGTGGTTTGTTTGCCAACAGCAAGGCTTATAAATTTCGTTATCGTGGGGAATGTATAACCCAAATATAATTACGCTGGTGTCCTCCAGGAAGCAGAAATTGTAGAGGGTAGGAACGCAACCATTTTGGCCCCGTTGGTGTAGCATCTGTGTGTATACTACATTTTGGAAGCTCCGCAAAATTTTAATAGTGCTTGAGACTCAGTGATTTTCGTTTATAAAATTGTGTGTAAACGCCTGGATTTTGTTCTTATGTTTTTTTTGCGATTAACGTAAAATAAGTGGTTGTTCTTCGAAATTAAAGTTTTCTCAATTATTGGATCTAGCTGCCTTTCGTCGGAAAACAGAGGTCTGTACATACCTTCTGGAAGAAAGAATTCCTGTATGAGTAAGAAAGAAAACCTGCTATGTTTTATTATATGAATTTTAATGTTTAAAGACTAGGAGAACGTCGAACTTTGTGAATTATTTTATACGAAAACTTTGCTTAGACAGGATCAGTTTCGTATTGTTTTATTGAATCATAATTTCTTTTCAAGTAACTTTTTAACTAATTTGTAACAGGAACGTTCCCAGGTAATTTTAGCTGGTGTTTGATAAATTGTTGCAACAAAATTACTAACTTGGCAATCGTTTCTTTGTTCTTAAATGTAAAGTTCAGTTGTCAATATTTAACAATTTATGGTCAAGTTTACCTTAGTCGGGTTAATTAATATTTGAATTTTGATCTTTTGTGTTCTATTTTAAAGTTTTAACGTAACAGAATCATTTCAATTTGTTTATTGTAATAATTTGTTTTCCTTATAGTTTGTTTCTTTTTTATTATTTTATCGACTCTGTTCTCCAAACAGAAATTAATTTATGTCTCTTATTGATATTCTTTTGTAGTGCTATTTTGTTGTTGTTTTTGTATTTTTGTTTGTGTGTTTGACTCATTTTTTTTATCATTATTGTTTTAATAAATATAAGTAAGGTCGACTTCTTGTATTTTTGTTTTTGTAAGTGGATCTCTGGTCTAGGCGAAGTAGCTTAATTTCATTATTTTGTTCTTTTGACTATCAAAAAGCACGTAGTGTATATTCCAAATTTCAATTATAGACTAGATATCTTTGCTCAAGAGAGGAGTAAATATTGAATTGGCATTTCTCTCTTGTATCGTTTTAAAAGAAGGAAGTCTTCAGAGGACTTCCTTAGCAAAATTAAGTAAGACAAATCAAGTGCTTATCCAGTGTTTATTTTGTGTATTGAGTCTCATTATTGAAACGTCAGAGCGAGTTTTAATAGAGCTTCCACGAGGTAAGTTACACACAGGGTGAGGTTTCGTAAGAGGCCTATATACAGGGTGTCGGATTCACGAGTAGTCGCGTCACCGACCATCAGAACCCTTCGATCTACGACTGCTGGTGCTTTCTTTTACGACCATCTATTAGTTTAATAAGAGTTTTGGAAAACGGTGAGCTTCTCTTTGTGAGAGATTAGCCAAGTTTATTTGAGAATCCACCCCATCTGCGGCATGAGCTACGGGATTTAACATCTTCCATTGGTCTGGACGGGACTTGTGCATACCTTTGAGCATCTTCCCGTTACATCTTTCCTTCATTCATCGTTTCATGGTTTTTGTGCGTATAGCTGCCCTCTGAACTGACTTGAGCTTTCAACAGTTAGCACTTACCTGATTTTGATTTACAATTAGATATTCTACCCTATGGGATTATCGGGTTAATCTTTCTAATCGACCCCGCCCATCTCCGATTCTAAAGCGAGCCTGCTGGCACTTTTATTTACCGCTTAGTCTATCTTAAGTATTTAGTCTAGGTCACAAAGTTTTGGTTTTATCAAAACAAACTAACTCCCTAACATTACTATAACAACTGTAACAATCTTTTGTTCTATTTGTAAAATACGTTGGTGCCCTTACGCTTTTTGTATACGTAAAACCTACCACTAAGAATAAGCCATAAGAGATTCTTGAGGAGGGGCTCAATGTGAGCTTACCTCTGCACAAATAACACAGCCTCAAATTTAATTTTGACATTAAAATAACAATAATAATAATCTAGATGACTCCGTGGGAACTTTGGTCCCTGCCTCCTGCCTGCCTTAGGCAACCAGCAGGAGTGGAACTATAACCATAATCATAATTGAAAATTATCGACTTGTCATTTGTGGAGAATAATTCTCGACATATTCTAATACAGAGACGTTCAAACCAACGCCTATTTGACAAATTCAAAGTAAACAAAACGATAATATATCAAGTAATCATTATGATTGGTCGGTAAGATGATTCTGAGAGAATCTTTACTTAACTGAAAATCCAATATGTGTAGCCTATGTAATCTAAAACATATTTGTTTGACAAATAAATATAACAAATATACGTTTAATAATGGAGATAACTGATAGATAAATAGAAATGTTAACTAGGACATGAATTTAGTTGGATTTACTCAAGTTGATTAATCGTTAAGTTTTATATTTGTTTTTCGCTTTACATAAACTAGCATAATATTATCAGTAAATAAACTTGTAAACACCTTCTTGTTTATAAAACAAAAATCACGTTTAAAATTCCCTTAAAATGCTAAACTGCATAACGATTAGTTTTTTTTAAATGTAACCCTGCGGTAGAAATATTTTATTCCACTAGCTGGAATATATTCCAACTCAAATCTAAATTTCAATACCGGAGTTCCATTTGCAAGTATAAAACCTGTGGCAACTTCGAGACTGGAGTGAAAAATCTATAAAAACAAATAAAAAGGAAATTGTTAAAACTTACCACATCATTGATTGTCTTGTAATAAACAAATAAGGTTATTGATAATGTTTCAAAAATTAAAAGATTTAAAAGTAATACTTGTTGAGCGTGAAATTCAACTAGGAAATTAATAAATTGATCAGGAAATAACATTCGATACCTACATAGAAGTATAAAGTTTCAACGTCAAAATCATTAATTTTAATAAAAGTGATTAGCCGCAGTACCCTAATTTATTAGAATATAAAAGCGGGGCGTGATAAATGAATGATGCCCTTCTTTTGTATTTATCTGTATGCATTAAGTTAATATCCTACTCTACTAATATTTCGTTGTTGTCAAATTACTGAGTTAATCATTGTAATTGATTTTTGTTCATGCAAAATCTTACATTTTTGTTTTTCTGAAATTTGTTTTCCTGAGGTATATATTAGGGTAATTATTATTAATAATGTACTAACGTGTCTCCCTTTGTAGGCTTCTTGATAGTCTTTGTGATAGATTTGATTTTAACTTATGTGATCATAAAAAGCAGTAAAACAAGGCGTGCTATTTAAAGTTTGATGACGTCGCTTATTAGATGTGAAACACGTCAGAATCCCACTAAAAACTTTAATTAGTTCAACGGTCTCAAATTTTCTTCAAAGAAGAGGTGATCTTTGAAATCATTTTGGTTTATTTAAAATCAGTACTTTTCTAGAAATTGTTTCATATAACATTTAATTGGGAGAAAATTTAAATACTGTTTGGGTTATTTGACTTTACCATTTTCGTCAGAGTTTTGTTTGATCAACGGCCCTGCCCATGAGAAACTTAAAAAAAGACTGAAAAGAACGAAACCGGAATCTCTTCTGAAATTTGCTTTTTCGAGTGCAGAAATCATTTGAAAGTCGAAACGCAGTTACACAGTCTCTTTCTCATTTCTAAGAATTAACGATGTTTAAAACTAGCTAAAGTGCTAAAAATGGTAATAAACTAAACAATTCTGTTTTTGAAATTGGCAAGAAATAAGATGAGCAGCCCTGTTATTAAGTTATATTTATAGGCAAGTCCAAACTTTACTAGAGTAAAATCGATTTGGCACCACTTTTTACATTTAAAGTAGGTAGATCAATTGAAGTACGTGTGAACGACTTTGTTTCTGCAATTCTAAAAATTTATTGCGCTCTCATGTCTTCATAAATTTAGTGAAAGCAAACTAATATTTCAAGCGTAACTGCGCTGTTAATCTGAAAGGAAAGGTTTCCCAGTTCAGAATATCCCTATGGAGCTTTTATCTGTACAGCAACCTTCAAAAAGTAATTTTATGTAAGAAACGTTTATTAAAATTTATTGGTTTACCTGAAAACTAATCTAACAATACACGTTATCACATTTAATACTGGGTTTCTTGTATAGGCACTGAAAAGTGAATTTAATCATACCAAAATTTATAAGGTTGAAGCTTACTGGTTACATAATTATGATCACGTTCCAAAGTTGAGTTCTCAAATGGTATTACTCAAAAGTCTTAAAAGCTAACTGATATATTGAAACTTTTTAATACCTGCTACCTTAAACTTGAACTTTATTATTTCCAAAAATTAATTTAATAAAAGAACATAAGTAAATTATACTCTGTAATTAAGTTATAAATAAAGTGTTGAAGAGAAATACAGCAAAAAGGAAAGTCAGAGCAAACAGAAAATTATTATCATATGCGACAACTAAATGTAATGACAATCACATTTCTAAAGAATACGTGTATTTGTTTAACATGAGTTCATTATGTGATGTCATTTTGCGTTTTCTGTAAACTCGTTTAATATTCTTCAGCTAGAAAAAAGTCTGATTTTATCAACAGCATTGTCCTTGTGATGTTATGTTTGGTTCTATTCACTATGTACTACCTGACACATAATGAACGCAAATAAAGTAGTAAAAACATTTCTTTTCAAATTCTTTGATGTTATTTAACCTCGCAGACTAGTTATTAATCTGCGTACTGCTCTCTGTGTAACTTGACACCACATTTTAAGTTTTCTTCGTTAGACTTACTTTGTAATCTAGTACCATAGTAGGAGAAAAACTGTTTATGCAGAATGCAAATTTTCTTTTTCTCATCCACAAAGGTATGAGAGCGCAGAACTGCAGTTAAAAGCTAGGACTCTGCATTATTCAAACTAAAACTTTCTACCTTAGCGTTACACTGTGAAAAATATTCGTCTTATCTCTAATGAGTTTAGCTCTTGGTTGAGCTGGTTTTAACGTTATCGATTGTCGCTTCAATTTCACACGCTTGAAAATGTTAAGATATTTATAGTTTTTGTTTTTTATTTATTTAAATATTCTGATAAAGTGTAGTGTATAAGGATAAATACAGTGTGCTGATTAAGTATGGGTCAAATTCAATAAATAAAAAAATTTAATATTTCAAAAAAACAAAAAGGGGTGTAACGATTTAAATTGTTGGGCATCTTTTAATATTATGCACAAATTATGACGTCATCATTATTTTACCAATGACGTCATCGATATTTTTTTTAAATGACAACCCCAAAATATTTTTGTAGATTATTATTCGCCATTGAATTCTGTGTACAACATTCTAAATGGTATTTCAACAATTTAAATCTAGTACACTTGATATAAATTAAATTAAAAATTCAAGCACATCAATAATAATCGGAAAACATATTTTGGGGTTGCCATTTAAAAAAATATCGACGACGTCATTGGTAGAATAATGATGACGTCATTGATTTGTGCATAATATTAAAAGATGCCCAACAATTTAAATCGTTACACCCTTTTTTTGTTTTTTTGAAATATTAATATTTTTCGAGTTACTGAATTTGTTCCATACTTAATCAGCACGCTGTATATATCCTTAGTACAACCCTTTTTTTATACTCAGGAATGCTGCTTGTTGCAAATACCTAGAGACAAGCAAGTCAAATCCCTGGAAATCTAAAGCGGTTTTTTTAACATCAAAACTTTACATTCTATCCTGTACAAAAGCTGCACATTGGTTGCCTTCTACTAATAGCAACAGATAACGTGCGTGTAGTTGATTCAGTAGGCGCTGCTCCGTGGTGGAACTTAGTGCCAAGCTTAGGCTTTAGTGAGCCGATTTGAGAATTTACAACCCTTCAATTCTGATTTCTCGTCTTGCTTCCTTACAATGGAGTTTATTCTTCTCACTAATTGTAGGTACTCAAGTATCATGTCAGTTTCTTCACGTTTCTATCAAGGTATTCGTTTTTGTACGAGAATCAGATATTGACTTTTTTTGTCTAAACAGTATTCCTGTATTTCTTATTCTGCTTTTTCTTTGTGCTTTATCCAACACTATATTCAACGGCGGTGCTAATAAAGGGTCATCTTGCCTTAACTCCTTTTCCATCCAAAAATTCATCAATCAATACAGTACATTTTGTTTCTGCTAGCATCATTCTTTTAGTTAAGCTGGTATTCCTAATTCCGACAGGGTGTCACATATTATTGTTCTTGTCTAATGGAATCATACGCCTACCTATGGTTGATAAAGACTTTATGCATCTCCAAACTTTGTTCATAGCTACTGTTCTAAATTTATTTTAAAATAAATTTCTTCCGTTCGATTTATGATCTTTCTATTAATAGGAAGTAATGTAAGTAAGTAACACTTACAACAGGAAAATACACAATAATCTTTCAAACTTACTGAAACCGTAAACACAATCGATATAACAATCTCAGCGTTAATTAAACTTTTAGCACGGTTTTATCCATACCATTCCACTAGGACCTCACCCCAGTATTTTTTTTAGATTTCAGAATGCTACTTAAGGGTTGAAGAGCAATATGAAACGATTGTGCTTTAAAACCCTTACTACAACCAGAAGAATGTCATTGTGAGGATTACTTTTTGTATGAATGTAACTAATGTTTCAAAAAAATGGTAATAATGATTTATCCATTTTTAGATTATTTAATGGGTGTTTCTCAAACGTTTACCTTATGAATTATGTAAAATAACCATGATCCTTTACCATTTACGGAAATTCTATACACTGTGGTTTTTTCATACCGCTACAAAACAGATACACGACAATCATACATTCATAGACATCTATGTTAATTAAAAATTAAAAAAAATTAATTCAAAGTTAGAAAACTGTCAGGTT
>VTPC01008361.1:0-17829 GCA_011009095.1 Ignelater luminosus
TCACCTTTCCTAGCATGCTCCCCGGACGGCCTTATTGGTGATGATGCAGTCATTGAAATTAAAACATCGGTCAAAAGTGATAACTGTTTATCAATCGAGGTTTGTAAAGCCAAATTAATAGATTTTTGCGAATTCGATGACAACAGACAAACCATGTCTCTTAAAAAGACGCCTAGTTATTACTATCAAGTGCAAGGCCTTCTCGGTATTACAAAAAGGGTTTTGTGCTATTTTGTTGTTACAACTCTAGCCAAAATTTTTCTCGAATGTATAACAAGGTAAAATAATGTTTTATATTTATTGTAAACGTTTTAGCTATCTTCTGTATTCCAAAGATTAAAACTTCTGGAGAGGCATGGAAGTCAAACTGAGGGCATTCTACACCAATACACTACTTCCAAAACTCATCGATCCTCGGCAAAGCCTAAAAATGCAACTTATAAATTAATAAAAAGCTCGTAGAAGTTTTATCCAATTTGATGTTTGATTTTATTCTCTCCTACATATACATACAGGGTGTTTTAGGGTACTAAGAACATACAAATTTTAACGTGAAAAAAAACTGTTGGATCAAAGTCTCTTTTTATGTCAATTACAGCCATTAGAAATAATGTAAAATGACATTTCAGAAAACATAACAACAGCTTTATAATAAATGTCTAATAATGACGTTTATTGAAAATTATGAAGTATTTGTTTTTTCTGAAATGTAATTTTACATAGGCATAAGCAAACTCTGATCATAACGATTTTTTTCCATGTCAAAATTCCTATGTTCCGAGTGACCTAAAACACCCGTATATGCATGTTTCAACCATACTAATTTAAAATGATCATTAGAGCGCTAAAAGTATATACAGAGTGTATTATCTCAGGTAGAGAATATCAACGCTACTCGATTCTGCATTAAAAACTATGCAAGAAATTCTAGTACCAATTTGTTATTAACTCTTCGGTTGTGGAAATATTAAGAGTCGTAAATTTATATATAATTTGCTTATTACTGCCTAAAATTATTAAATAAAAGTAACCCACCTTAGTTTAGATGCCAGAAAACATACATCAATCATATTTTTCTCCTATTTACCAGCAATTTTCTTTAAAACGGCTTTTACATAATGCAATTGCTTTGATTTACTTGTTTGTAGAAGATATTGCAATACTGTATTGTTTAATTAGACGGTCGCTGAGCATTTGGTACACCTACATTATTTTTATTGGGTGGCCTTGAATGTCAAAAACGTCACTTTGGGCTAAGCTGTGCAAGTTGCTTAAGTTGTCATTGACAATCTTTTTTCGTGTTTTGTTAAAGTTTGCTAGTGTTATTTAATCGTTTAATTGAAAGCATGGAATATACATTCAATTAATACGTGGATATGTACCTATATTAGGAGAATGTCGTGGCAATTTTCATGCAGCTCAAGCTTTGTATGCAGAAAGGTATCCGAACAGAAGACATCCTAATGCCAACCTTATCCAGTGACTAAACCGGCGATTACGAGAAACAGGAAGATCAGTACCCTTCATGGGGTAGATGGAGGCCGTGCTCGTGGCAGTGGCGGCTATTGGGATGAAGCAAGTGAAGCACCGATTCACCTATTTTTTTCTTTCAATAATTTCTAATATTTAATTACTTAAGTAATTTTGTTTCTTAGTGTAAAATAGTAAAATCTTGAATAAAATTAGTCACGAGAGCGAAGCAATTAGCATGAGATACTCAAAACAAACGTTCTACCTGCCCCTGTTATGAACCAAGACGAAAGCAAAGCATAAGGACACTTGCACTAAGCTTAACATTGAGTTGAAGCGATATGAAAATTCTAGGCGAACGTTTCAACAAGAAAAACGCGTTGCCATGACAACAGACTTCCTACGCGGTCGTATGCAGTACAAACACCGGCGATATTGGCCGAGCCAGAAACGTTTTTAAAGAAAACGAACAGCGATTCACTATAAGCGCTATAAGTATACAGCTTTTAGGTACAGTGAGTGGGTCGCATCGGTTATACGTTGCATTTTTTGGTTGCATTGACGGTGTTTTCAGTTTTTACGTCATTTAAGATTATCCAAGGAAAATTTCAGTTAAAAAGAAACGAAACTGAATGTAAGACAATATTTAATGAAGCTTTGATAAACACACATATTAATCAAAGGAGGCAAGTTGAAGGTACCTTGTCTGACGAATAAATATTCGAATGTTATAAGCTGCTATTTTATGAAATCTTAGATACCATTTCGATACAAAACGCTTCACCTGTTTCGAAACTCACGAGCCGCCACTGGCTCGTGGTGTACTACTGCCGCAAGTAGAAGCAGAAATATTAAACGTATATTTGAAAATGATCCCACTCAAAGTGGGTAACATGTTGATAGGACAACGGATTTTGCCACATTGTTTAAATGCAAATAACTATATTAATCTTCTTACCAACAATTTACCGGACCTTCTGGAAGACGTGCCTTTAGCAACCGAAGACGAACTGATTGAACGGATCAACCATGCAGTTACTATGATAAGAAACCAAAATATGCTTGAAAATCTGGAAGGGGGTATCATTCGCCGAGCCATAAAATGTCGAGTGGTTGAAGAAGCTCATTTTAAACATATTTTGCATTAAGTGCTTTTACATACCTAAAATCTTGTGATTAGAATAGTTTCAAATTACTGTATTTAAAAATTATACGAATTCTTAACGTACATAATTTAGCTAAAAACATTAATAATAACGACCTGCAAAAATGTTACTAAGGTAACCACCTTTATAAACTTATTACCTATTCTTGTCCTACTTACAACTTTCATGCAGCATTGCAAGTATTAAAAATTTTAAATGATGTTTATTTCAAAAAATATGCGTTTAACACGAACATTTTTATAACATTTCTTTGCTCAATTTTTCAAGGAGAATCGAGTGGTGTTAATATTCTCCACCTGAAACAATACACCCTGTATAAAGCAAATTTGTAAACCAAGAATTAAACTTATTATAATAAAAAATAAATAGGGAAAAACTTGCTTGTAAATTCGACATACATTGTTTATAAATTTATCTGTTTCTGATGTCGCAGTATAGTAGTGATAAATCTTTTTTAGCGCCAATAATAACGAATTGCAATTTAAAAAAAGTTGTTGTTTTTTAAAAATTCTTATTTGAGTGGTAAAACGACTGACGACAATGAATAAAAAAACATTTAAAGATTGGTTTCAAAGCTATAGTATAATGTAAGAGAAAATCAAAATTCACCTACGCAAATGTTAACTTTTGTTGTATATACTACTAATTACTAATAATAATTTTTTTATATGTGATAATTGCACCTTTCTTATATAAAAGATTATAAACACAAACGACAATTAGGTTTTCCTTGTAAAACATTGTAACGTTGTACTTACTTTTAAATATATTACTATTGTTTTTACTATTATTATTATTATTATTAAATTGCTCTTATTCTGAAGTCGTTAAATTACCTCATTGAATTACATTCGACTGTTTTTATTTTGCTTTGTAGAATGAATGGCTAAAAGCAATATACTGCGATTTCTAATACTTTTTGTCCCCTACCGAACTAATCCTGTTGTCTGTTGTAATCCTATTATAGTTATGACAACTCGAAGATTTTTAATTTACGACTTTCACAGGTAGTAAGTGGTGTAAGGTGTTGCCTAACTTATAGAATGCAAACAGCAGATCAGTAAGGTATCACCTTCAATGATTTTTTAATATGGCTGTAGTCTAACGAATTTAGTCTTCAGATACTAAAACATAAGCCTAAAATATATGCTTCTATGGAAGTTTTAATTTAGTTAAAGCATTCGTTTGCCGGGTTTTCATGCGATTAACTGGAAACTATCAGATTTTATAAAATGCAAATTAAATCATTTTTCTTGCATATTACTCTATAAATGCACCCAAAATACAAACAACTAACATATCCAGGCTCGAGAAGTTTCAAGACTTTTTGTTTAATACGCGAAATGCCGTTGGAAACATTCTTAAAAATACCCTCGCAACCGTGGTTGCCTAATACCTCTCCTTAAAAGCCCTAAGAAGATATTTTGCCGTCACTTAAATTATGAAAATTTAATGGTTAGATTTAATAGTTTAATGAAATTATTGAGCCCCTTACACAATATTTAGCAACGGATCAGCTGTTCGTTTATTGTTTTGTTTACGTTTAACAATTTATCTTTTATTCAGGTCAAACAAAAACCAACAGTTGTATTATATTCATTAGCATTGTGATATCTTTATATCGCATCATATTATTGTTTATAAAACATTGTACGGAATAATATTCAGTGTTTGTTATATAAATTTAACAAAAGGGGCTCACAAATCGTATTCTCAAATTATTTAAATATTCAGGTTGGAAAGGCATATTATCTGTACATAATCATTTATTATTTTTTTCGTTTGTTTGTATATATTTACCTGTATTTATGTTTGTACCCGAAACTTATTGTTTCCTGTTTATCTTGCTTTCATTTTGGTTTCGCTGTTGCAAACTTGTATTTATATGCTTTTGATCACTTCCTGTATGAAAATATGCCTTGTTATAACTTTAACTGTCGTTTTTTTGTGTCAACACACGAGATAAGATCTGTTACTGGGAACTTAAAGCTTTTGGAATCGTCTTGGAGCTCCACCTGTACATTGGAGAACGATAAAGTAAGTATTGTACTATCGATCAGCTGTCGCAGGTGAAACCCTTTTTATGATACCGTAGACTAGAACAGTTGATTAGTCTTAGGATCAGCTGGTCATTTATATAGGTCAAAGTTTACTAAGACTGGCGTCCTCTCAATTTAAACCCTTCTCGTTATTGTTTTCTACCGAAATCTCTCTCTACGACCCCGACCCAATCTCCAAACCACAGAGCAGGTCGTTTCATAAGACATACCGTTATTATTTTATGCTACGTCATTTCTCAGGGTCACTAAACCCATTTCTACACATAACACCTCTAACTCCTTTACTGCTACTGTTAGGAAAATTTTTTGTCGATATGTTTTGTATGTTTTACGCGTTCTACGTAATTTTAAAGTTTCCTGCATACTTTCGAAAACATCCTGTGTTGCAACTGTAAATCTCATATTTTCTTCTTTGCAGTTCCAACCCAATTTAATAGCTTTTCTCTGTTAATCTGCAAACTCCATTGTGAGTGAAATGATGTTAGCCGTCTAGAAGCGAATGACGAGCCACGGTAGCGTTGCGTGGGCCCCGAGTTGCCGACGTTGTTTGATATATAATAATGAGTTGATAATGAAAGGGCGCCAGTTGAAGCTATCAGGTAACCTCTGGTAGAACAAACCAAAAGAAAGCCATACTCATACGAATTAAACCGAATAATGTCCAAATAATTTATATATTTGTCTGTTTTACTTTTATTGCTTTTCATATAAATAATTTGGCTTGATAGAAGTTTTTCTTATTTTTCGAACTCGATCACCAGTGGTTCAACGCTCTTGTTTTACTCACACGGTCAAATAATAAATATTTTTAGTTCTACAGGGTGGCTTCAAAATCGTTTTACATTTAATTTAAGATATGTCCAAAAAACACATTTAAAAAACTCTTCAAAAACCATAGAAAGGAAAATGGAGAACCTTTCCAATCTAGATCTTTTATCATAATTAAATATCATTTTCCACCGTTCAAAATCGGCATTAGACACTCAAAATTGCGTTTACTCAAGCATTCGGAAAAAATTAGAAAAAAAAAGCTAATTATAATCCAATTTAGGAACGTTGGCATACATATACTGTGGGAATACTGCAAAAACTGATCAAGTCACATTTTGCTGGTTTGGAGCTAATATCACCAAGTCACCAAGAGAAGTGGTTAGTTGTACCAGAAAAATTGGCTAAGTCATATACCTGCAGTACAACTACCAAAGAAAACTCACCCATAATGACTACGTGCATAAGACGATTTTGGTTACACACAAAACTGCTCAAACCGACTTGGTCATTTTTGGCTGTCATCAGGTTGCATCTGCCTGTTTTGTTTTGGTGTTGTCACTCAGTTAGCGTGTTATGTTTTGGTGCTGTTTTTAAAAACAATGCAAGATTTTAAAGATCAAGATGTTCAGCAGAGGAAAGCATTTAGTGTCCTTATGTGTCAAAAGCACGAAAACGCATGTGACTGATGAAAGTAAATAAAGGCATTATTGTAGTTTCTAAGAAATTGAGGTTAGGTCCGTTTTCTTTACTACTAGAATTCACTTTTGTATAAGGTTATACGTTCAAATTTAAAGTTGATAGTTAACTATTCAACTAGGCCAGTAAAAGTGCACGTTTACGTTTTCGCTCTTATGTTGTGTTTTATATACAACAGATCTAGAGCCTCAATCTTCAGAAAACATCACTACGAGTACAGATAACGTGATACCTTCAACGAATGGTCCTCGAAAAGATAATAATGAGGGTCTCAGTAAACCTGAAGCTGCTAGTAAATTAGATCTGGAGAGCAGCGATGAATATGTTCCGGAAAGCGACGACAATTCAGACGATGAGCCGTTAGCAAAGAAAAGAACACGTTGCAGAAGATTAAAACTAGAAAAATTGAAAAAAAAGCGTTACCAGAGAAAAAAGAAGAATGTATATGCCGCCCAACAGTAAAAACAAAATAAAACCAGCCAAAAGTCCAAAAGTTATAAATTGTGAAAATTGCAAGTTTCTGTGCACGTCAAAATTTACCGAAGAGAACAGAAGGTTTATTTTAAATTATTGGAAACTCAATTATTTATGCCAAAAGGATTTTATTTTATGATGTGTTTCAATCTACTTGCCTAAAGTTTACAAGGCTCGTAATGGCGCCGGTACTAGAAAAGAATCTAGCCCCTGGTATTAGAAAAGAATCTAACCGCAAATACAATTTCAAAAAATGCACAGATCATTCAAGTGTGCAAAAGCTTCTTCTTGAAAATGCCGTCTATTAGCCATGGTCCAGTAGATCATGCTTTAAAGGGCAAAAACGAAAATGGAGTGTTTGATCTGGATGACAAAAGGGGAAGGAAAACTCCACATAGTAAAACGCCAGATGTACTTGCACAGAAAGTTAAGGACCACATTGAAAGCTTTTCGACTATGGAGTCGCACTACTGTTGGAAAAGTTCCAAAAGGTTATATTTAGATTCAAATTTGTCTATTAGCAATATGTTCAAGCTTTACGAGAAGCTTTGTCATTTTTCAATCCCAAGAAAAACCAATGCGAAATTTGCACCCAGTACAAAGACAACACTATCGCCGAAGAAGATTACAAGCAACATTTACGAACAAGGGGCAAAGCACCGCAGCCAAATGGTCCGATAAACTTTGAGCAACTGCAGAGGAAACTTTTTGAGTACTTCCTTTGATTTACAAAGCATACTGCAAATACCATCCTCAGGTGTGTCTCAAATGTACTCCTCACTATAATTGTGTGCTTACAACTGTACTATTTTGAAGCGGCACCTCTAAATAACGCATTCTGTTATGCTTGGACGGAGATTAATGGTCAACAAGGTAGCTCCAAAATTGAAACAGCATTGCTCAGGTAGATTCAAACCCTTTCAGAAGAAATTAAGGGAATCAGTTTATATTCTGATACTTGTAGCAGTCGAAACCGCAATCAGTTCATCGCCGCCTTATTTATGTACGTTGTAGAATATACTGACATTCAGATTTTACAACATAATCTTTTGGAGAAAGAACATTCTTACATGGAGGTAGACTCAATGCATAGTGCCATTGAGACTAACAAGAAAAATGTTGCCATTTTTACTATGAACGATTTGTTGAATGCTTTCAAGTTGTGTTGAAGAATTACGGTATACAGACTTTTTAGATCTAAAATCCTTAGCATCAGTGTTCTTGAAAAACAGAACCAAGGACAACAATGGAAACAAAGTGTCATATTTAAAAATCAAGGTAATGCGTTACTATACAACAAAACTTGGCTGTATTCTTTTTAAGTACAACTATAATGACCCCGAATATAACACTCTTAGAGTTTATGGTAGAGGCAGACCAGCTGATATTCCAAAGAACATTTCTTTATTGTATAGAGGGCTTTTGTCCATACCAGAGAAAAAAAAATAGCCCCCTTAAGTTGTGTTCAAATAACATAATTCCGCCGGAATACCATGGGTGGTATAAATCGATTCCAGCAGACAAGAAAAGGAAGGCTTCAATACCGAAACCAGCTAGTTTTGAAAGTGATTTAGATATAGAAACCGATTAGTTTGTGAATTTCTTCAATGTAATTACTAAAGTGCATAAATAATATTTCTTATTATTACATTTTTTATTTTAGAATGAATACGTACCTTAAGCCATGGATCTTTTTTTTATTTTGACCAAATCGAATACCTGACGTTTCTCCACAACAAAAAGTGACCAAGTACAATTTTCACTTAGTTTAAACAAAGTACACAATGTTTAAGTAAGATGGTTATAAACTAACTATACATTTAACACCAAAATTGTGTTTGCAGAAGGCAAATACATGATTTTATATAAGACTTTCAAGTTTAACTTGAAGTTCCCCAAAACTGTAATTCTTGACTTGGTCAGTTTTCGCAGTATACCCACGATATACTTACTCAATAGCAGGTTTATAGATAAAATCTTTATTGCCTTTATGAGTAACATGTTATTATATAAAGTGATTATTTTTACTAAAAATTATGTAAATACTATAAAATAGAATAATCAAATCACTTGATGTTGTGACATACCTACATTAAAAAAAAGCGAGATTTAGAGCATGCGAAGAAAACTTTTTAGATCTCAATTTTGGACGTTAGCTAACACAAAGTCGATCAAGAAGATCAACTTCCTCCCATTCCTTCATTATATTTTTTTATAGCATTGGGTTGCTGGACATCTTTTTTATGTTCTCCTTTCACTCTTCTAGCAGCTTCATGGAGAGGTGTTTACCATAGTGATTACTTCTTACAGTCACTATTACGTTGTCATCTCACTTCACAAATACCAAATGCCCATCAGATCTATAAGTGTAAGAACCCATACTTTTCTTTTTTCAACTCGCCAGAAGATATTATTGGTTCTGTTTTCCCGAACTGTACAACAAGCTCGAATACTCATCAAAGAAAGTTCATGGAAAAGAGAATAACTTGAAAAGAAGTTGTCAAAAAACAACGTGTTGCGGAGGAATCAACCGATAGCATGTTCTTCACGACACGTGTACCCAATGGTTCTCTGTTATTGTTAGCTGATCTTCCGCAGTATATGTTCATATTATAAAGGATATCCATCTGATTTATACAATATTATGCATATCTTGAATCCAAACCGCACTGATTTATTTTTTAGAAACACTTAGCAAAATGATGCCCATAATAAGCCACCATAGCCTTGTTTGTTTCTTATCAGTTTTGAATAAAGTCAAGAAACTTTTGCAATTTTTTAATTTTCTAGTTTTTGGTTATCGGCTGTATGAAAGTAACGTTTGATTGTTCTGAAATAATCTCTGCTCGTAGTTTTAGAGAAAATAAAATTGGAGCTTACATGTCTTCAGCTATAGACCAGTAATCACTTTCACTGGGTGCATCATGACAACCGCTTATCAAAATTAATTCTAAGAACTGACAGATATATTCTTCAGTAACGGTAAAATTATGGTCGTTTTTGTCTCGTCTTGTTTGTTCCGTTATATACGATATTATCTCTGATGTCCAAAATAATAAAAAAATCTCGTATTCTGACTTTCCACCATGTCACAACTAACTTTTGGAGGTTCAACTATGCTGGTTTGTAGTGCCAAGCTCTCTGACTTTTTCCATGATGTTCTTGTCTTTCTCGATTTATTACCTTTATTATGTTTATCTTCATCTTCACCAGAGTCAATCTGATGAGTGTCAATTTCTCCGGAAACCTTTTGGGTAAATTTGATCCACTCAAAACTTCTTCATCATCGATGTTCTCCTCACTGCTTTCAATTTCTTTATTACCGAACGCTGGTGGTAACAAAACGACGTCACGTTCTTTTTCCAAACTAAATGCTTCTAAATCGTTTAGAGCATCGCACAGGAACTTGTATCTAACAATTCTACCGCTGGGGAGGGGGGGGATACAATAATGCAAACATTTGTCGTTCCTGATCAAAATAAAACTTACCTATAAAATTTTCTACAATCCATCGTACATTTTTTTCTAAAAATCACACTACCAAATCGCATGCAAACTGAAATAAATTTAGTAAATGCAAAGACTGTACTGACAATATTACTATGAAGAGACACAAATGCATAAGTACTTGTAATTTTGCTTTGCAATTATATTCAGAACTAACCTTTTACCATTGACTAATAATAAGATAACAGTTTAGTTGTACAACCTCAAATAGTAAAATGTACCTCAAACTAGTCAAATGAAAAAACTTGAAAACTTTCTTTAAGAGACAATTTAAGGTTTAGAAACATTACCGGTAAAAAATTTACTGCAAAACATGTAAAAGAAACCAAGAAATTTAATTTTTAAAGACTGTTTCCGTTTTGGGAACGCCATTAAAAGGCACGACAGAGTGTTGAAGATTCTACTAACCTAAAAGACCTACTCTTCCAGTTAGTACTCGTTTTGTATAAACTTCTTTTTAGCACACATAATGCTGAATTCTGCTTTCGAACCTGCTAATATTTTGCAAACGTTTTTGGATGTACTGATAGGATTCACGTCGACATACCAGAGTATACTGACGATGACTGCTAATATAACAGAAGAGATATTATTCTGCCCAACTGTAAGCTGTCTATAACGCCAAATGTGAATTTAATAATATTTACTCTGGGTAACCTGGGCTTGCTTATGATGTTATATGGAAATAAATATACCAAAAACTGGAAGACAATCTATTGTCATTGTTACTACTTAATGCCTTCACAAAGACAATTAAATGCAAAATCAAATAGTATGCGGGTATTAATTTAACAAGGGATACGTTTGGAAAATTAAAAGAGCAATTTCGACGATTACAGTATGTGCAGGGTGGGTCAAACTGATGCATCTGATTTAGTTTAGCCTTAAATAATTTTTTCTCTAGAAACATTACTTACTCTTGCATTGATTTGTGATAATAATTGTTATTAATCTGTTTTATTGCAGTACTGTACAGGCGACACCTCACAGAGCTATCTAATTATACTTTTGTTCATCTGTACATGTTTTTACTATTATTTCTGCTTCTCACTGGTAAAGTATTTTTAGATAAAATATGCACACCTTTCTTTAACACTTTTTTCATATGTGTCTGCATCAACAAAAACTTTCAATTTTTATCTTTAATATTTTACATCAAATTTAAATTAACTAATTAATTAATCGCTTTTATTATTAATAAATTGATTTACATTCTGTAACTTAAAAAAAATTGAACTTAAATATATACAATCTAATCTGTTTAACCAAGGGATTAGATGCAAAATAAAAAAATAAAAATAAACAATTCTGACTGCAAAACGAGCAAGAACCAGGTAGGCAAATGATGAACAGGCAAAACATTATTGTTTACTGAGAAGGTAGTGTCTTAAATTTCGTTTAAACGTTTTTAAATTCAGATCTCGCATATCAAATGGAAGAGAATTGTAAAACTTGACAGCATTGTATATAAAACTTCTCTGAAACAATGAAGACGTTTGAAGAAGCATAGTGAGCATATAAGTATACCGAGTGTTTACGGAATGCACCAGTATCCCAGGTATCAATTCAGAACTAAGAGATGTAGTACTTTTTGTTAAAAGTAGAGTATATGTATACACTCCCAAGTGATACTTCCAACTATTTTCCATGTTTAACCAACCTAGGTCTGAAATATTTGTGTAACAGTTATAACGACGTAAATTGTTGATAAATCGACAACACCAACTTTGCGTTTTTTGAATGCGGTACTTGTCACATGCATCAAGACAAGGACTATAAATAAAATTACAGTAATTGAAATGTGATAAGACCAATGATTCAGAGAGCATTTTCTTTTGAGCAAAATTTCAAATTTCTCGATTGGAATATAACAGTTTCAACGAAAAGTAAGTTTTCTAAAGTAATTTACAGACATGTTGTTTAAATCATAAATTAACGTCTAAGATAAGTCCTAAGTTCTCAGCTGAATCTACAACTGAAATGCGCTGATTATTGATGTGTAAATTATGATCGTTTTTAATAACTAGGGTATGGTTTCGATTTCCAAAAAAAAATAGTAAACAAGATTTATTGCTATTTAATGTAAGATTATGTTTGAAAGAAAGCTGAGTGATCTTTTGCAGGTCACGATTGATGTCTTCATAGGCATGGGTTCTTTCGGAAAAAGAAAAAAAATTGTACATTTGCGTATCGTCGGCATACGCTTGAATTTTACGGTTATTAATAGACTTTAGAATATCTGCCGTGTAGATAATGTACAACAAAGGTCCCAAGACTGAGCCTTGAGGTACGCCAGACGTAATAGGGTAGGAAGTAGAAAATCTATTGTTATGCTGTATCATTAAGGTTCTATCAGACAGATAAGATTGACGGCAGGTTCAACAAAACCAGAATATTGTAATTTTGCGCATATGAGATCGTGGCTGATGGTGTCAAATGCTTTTGAGAAATCTAGCAAGATCAAGGTAGTGATTAATTCTTTATCACAAGCATTGATAATATTATTCGTAACAGAAGTCAGAGGGTCTGCCGTACTAAACTCCTCGTACGTAGGCAAAAGTTCATTACTGTTGAAAAAGTTATACATTTGTTTATGTAAAACTTTTTTAAAAATTTTAGATAAACAAGGTAAAATACTAATTATTTGCAAATCGGAAAAATTCTTTGGATTTGTAACTTTAGGTAGAGGAAGTCCAACAGCACTTTTCCATGCAGGCGGAAAATGACCTACTTCAATACAACAGTTTATCAATGAATGGTGTTCGGCTACGCTCGCCTTATCGAGCGTCATGCTCGAACGTTGGTGGGGTAGTAATCCTTGAGGACAGGCGACAGGAGAACACTTTCGACACAAAACACCACGAGAGACAGTCGCGGGCCAGAACACGAGGCCAGATCATTATCAATAAACAATCATTAAAGCTTACAGTGAGTTTTATTATCAGCTTGAGTTAAAAGCAACTCAAGACACAACAAATGGGCTACAGTATTTCAACATAATCAAAGAAATATCAGTACTTAAAGCATTGGATTTTAAATTATGTAAAATATCGCGTACTTCATTTACAGTTGTAAGAAAAAAGGAAAAGTGAGTATCTTTTATGTTAACTTTTCCCACATTATTTAAAGTTGCGATGACCTTCTCTAATACATTTTCATTTTCTTCTTGCTTGACACCAAAAATTCTTATATTGTGCCTTCTTGTATATTGTTCTAATCTGTCAAGATCTTTTCTTAACTTTTCATTCTCTTCTTCTAAAACTATTGTTTTATGTTCTATTTTTTGATATTTATTTTCTATTTTTTGTTCAAATTTAGTCCACATACGTTCGGTTACTTTTTGTAGAAATGATTCATCGTTGACTAAGCACAGCTTGTTTCTTGTCTAACATCCGTAATTTCATTTCTTTGATCGCGAGTATACGGCATTTTGAGCGTAGCAGAATTGAAAATTGAATTGGTTTATGTTCCTCCATTTTTATTACAAACTGCATAAAACGTAGTATGTGAATGCACATTCACCTGAAGATTACAAGATTTCTTAAAACTTAGGTTACAAATTGTACCGATATAAGATTTCAACTTGAAAACCTTGCTAAGTTTGGTAGAACACCGCTTCGGCATGTTACCGGAAAATTTAGTAGTTAATTAAAAAAGATCATCTAGTCAACCACTCGTGAATTTTGAAACGGGCTAGTGAAATATCGATAGTACTTGATTTAAACTGACAGATCTATCTACAAATATTGGAAAATACTCTACTTACTCTGAACACATGCATTTTGCATGCAATTCTCCAAAAATCTGTCGTTTACTGTTTTTATGATCTTATGGCGTATAATTCCTAGAAAGATTAACCTCTACACTGTGTAAAACAAGATCTTTGGAAATGTAACTAATTGTAGGTTGTCTGAACTTGTCATTTTTAATTTGTCCTTTGCTTCTGTAAGAGAGGTTACGTGAGTAACCGGACTAAATGACTTTGCACGAGCTTCCTAATTTTTAACATACGGGGGAACAACTTTCTTTGTGCAAACTTTAATTTTAAATTTTTTGGTCTTAATTTGGCGTTAAGTTATTTTTGCCATTTTCATTGTATTAGTTAAATTATGAACAGAAAGCCAACGCTAACATTTACAGATCTATTACTTCTAAGCACAACTTGTAGCTGCTTTGTTCTTTCTTATGATATCATATAACATTCGTTTTGGAATGCCTTCCAGTGCAAGATGGTGGTATATTTAAATTTCATTCTGCGTAGATTATTTTTTAGAGTTTTGGCCACTTTTTGCTGGTTTCCGACCACAGTGCGACGTTCTCTGTAGTACACAGACCTTACTGATCTTATTTCTTGGGCAGTGTTCAGTATGCAATTGTTTGTATAATTCTCATTACATAACTTGAATTTATGGTTAAAGTTATTCCTAGTTAAATATCCAACAGTTTTCGTTATACGGGATGTAAAATCGCTTTTCAGTTGAGCTGTATCATCTTTTATTTGATAGAAGAAATTTATTACTCAGTGGAAGAAATGTTATTCAACCCTAAAACAGGAGTGACAAATTTTTTACTCTTTACGGTATCGTATGGTGTCTAATTAGGCATGAAAATAAAAACTTTTCATAGTGGTAGTGGTGAAATAGTCACTCCCATTTAATAAAGTTTTCCACAATTCAATTCGCAATCAGTTAACTATGGTTTACAATCAAAACAGGGTCTGCACGTTCTGTTGTCGTAAATATACAGATTTACATTTTTTGAAAGTAATTTATACCTTATTAGAGTAGGTATTTTGCATATTTGTTAACTTTGTTACATTCAACGCGTAATATTACCAGCTAATAAAAATTATTTCCTCCAAATATACCCATATGAATAAACGATGGCTTAATAACTGAAATATACGTTTTCAAAAGACTCTTTCATTATTTCCACGCTGAAAACAGCTTTTTTATCAATATCAAAAAAACGCGGTCGATGTAATCCATTTATATCAAACCCGTTTCAATAGACCTGGAAATTTTTCTTTCTATTCGAGAAATTTGATTTAAAGGAATTTTTAACTAATAAATTACAAACAAGTTCTCCTTTCTAAAACTACCACAAAATTTATTTTGTTCCAAAATTGTGTTTTAAAGAACAAAGTCAAAAGCTTTTTTACATTCGTTTAAGTAGGTAATTATTTCAAATGCTGGACTTTCATTTAAATGTGAAAAACAGAAATGTATTGAAGTAATTTTCTAGACCATTTATTACAAAGCAACTTTTTTGTAATAGCGCATTGTTTTAAACAGAATACTAATTTTTCACATAAACAACAGGCTTACAATAATTAGTAAATATTGCATTCGGACTATTATTGTTTACAGTTTAGAATTTCGAGTTGTGTAATTTTTATTGTTTAGCAAATCGAGTTTAGTGTCATCAAATCCATAGTTTATGGCTTTGGTACCTACGTACCTCACAAATACTAAATTCCTTTTTCAATTTGATATCATTATTATTTATTCGGCAGCTACCTATTGTCGTCTCAAATTCTGACTGCCATATTTCAAAAATGTTATAACCAACCTAAAAGTCAATCTATTATTAAAACTCTCCCTCTAAATCTCTTCTAAAAAGTGGGCCGAATTCTTTCATATTCATAAAATAATAACAGTGACCTTTATTTTAGCGGAGGTTTAGCCGACTGCTTTCTTCTACCGGTGTAGAAGTTTTCCATCTTAAATAATGCAAGAATTTTCTTTGCATAATTTTCTTGATTTAGAAAAATCGATACATTTACTGCTATTAAAGTTTCCGTTACTGATTTTTATTTTTCAAATTTTTAATAAATTTAATCTTTTTGTTTATTGCTTGATTGAACTTATTCATTAAAATGTACCCACTAAAATCAAATCAGCTTGATAATATAGTTCGTCACTTCTAGGACTGTCAAAGTGATGCCTAGTGTATTAGGAAACAAACCTCAGGCCGCCAGCTTCTAGCTTACATAGAAAACAAGATTATTGGAAAAACTGATGGTAGAATCTAATTCCTTCTTACATAACGTAGAGAACAAAATTTCAGATTTTTCAATGATCTTTCCTGCTATGGACAGTACCCAGTTACTTAACGTATGGTAATGGAAAACCACGAAAGGTATCGATTACAACTGTATTTCTATATGTATGGGTATTAAGTAGAGTTCTATATCTTGTTGCAATTAGAAGGGTTGTAAAGTATTTGTACTATCTCCCCTTGTTATTCTATTAGGAAACGATGTGTCAAGTTTATAATTCAGCTTTAAAGTGATGCTTCCCATAATATTTGTAAAAGTAGAATAAAGAATACTTTATGAAATTGTTAAACACTTGCAGAAAAAAACAAATACATAAAGACATGATTAGAGTGCTTGAAGTCTATTTTATTTTCTATCAAATAATTAAAGATTAATTCCAGGAGACTATAGAATGACTTACCAGCATATAAAAGGTGCTAATCGATGCAATTCCCCGATAACGCAAGAGAACATTCGTCGTGTGAATGTCACGATAAGAGAAGATCGTGAATTCACTGCAAAATATTTAACAATTGAAACAATATTAAACGACTATTTAAGGCTTAATAAGGTATCAGCAACATCGATATCACAATGTTGATGCTTAAACAAAAGTGTGTTTGAGCCTTTTCTTCTTCAGTCAATTTAGTTGTATTTAAACGAAATCTAAAAAACTTTCTTGTTTGGAATATGGCCGGTGGTCTATTGGGGCAGGAACGCAAGGGAACGGCGTTCCTCTACTTACCAATAAATACTAAATATTCTTTAAAAAATCTAATTATTTTGTATAACAAATGTGTAATATGACTATCAGCGTTCCCCCACTATTTTTTTTTAGCTATACACCACTGATTATGGCAGTATATAAAACGTGGTTTTCCACTTCGATCTCAAGTCTAAACGACAAACTATGCAATGACATCGTTTAGGACCTTTAATTCCTGCAAATTCTGTCTACCTTCCCGTGGGAAAAAATGATTGTTGGGTACGATTGTTTCGAGATACCGAAGGAACTTTTTAAGGCTTTACAGTAGTTAGTGGACAATGTTATTCGACATTAATCCATAAACCTGAAATTGTATCAAAGAAAAAAAAGAAGAAAATTATAGCGCGAAATTCTGTTCCATCTACGGGGACGAAATCTACAAGCAATTGCTCGGCTATAGCAGCAGGACGCAAACACTTTGATAATCAAGACCAAACATTCTCCGAGGAAGGTGTTGCAATTGTCAAACGTACGTGGAATAAGTGTCTCGCAAAAATTAATATAATAGTTTACGTTAGGGTCGATACGTTCTGTACATCCCCTGTACATTTCAGGCATTTTTAGTAAAAAAGACCTGACTAAAAACAGAAGGGCACAGAGTAATGCTTGATCCAAAACAACATTAACTGAAGAGTACAGTTCACTGTTAGAAACTATATATATTTACGGGATTAAGGTCACACACTAAATGCGTTTCCCGTTTCCCGTCTCCAAACTTGTCTATCGAGTGCATCCTTTGTCTCTAGGGTGTTTCTTTCCATAGTTTCTCTTCCTGTCCCATTTTTCTTCTACCATCAGGAGTCCACACAAACACTTTTTTTGGCCATTAGTCATCTGGCATCCTCATAACGTGCCCAAACCACTTTAAGCTTTTTTCCC
>VTPC01008363.1:0-45734 GCA_011009095.1 Ignelater luminosus
AATCACCAAAAGCTCGAACCAAAGCTAAACATACACAAAAGCCTAAACTAAGACTACCATAAAAAAAAAGGTAGTCGTGATAACGATTCAATACAAACATCGGCGAGACAATAACAACTTAGCACAAAAGAACTTCGTACGAAACCGGGTTAACTTTTATCGGCCACCACGGCCAAAGTGTCTAAAACCCAAACGATCACGAAGCTCACGATAAGGGGCCTAAAGCTTTCGAAACGACCGCATGGTCACGGTACTCCAACCGATACTGAACAAAAAGGTAACGCAAAAAGAGAAAACACAAACAAAAGTCCTTCTAAAGGACAAACATAACGCTTAACCTACACTAAAATAAACGAAACAGAGAAAACTATGTACAAATATCACATCCGGTGCAATTGAAAATGTCGAAATAAGTGACCACAATAAAGTACTAACTTCACTTCGAATACACCCTATACAACGATGTTACCCACCAACTTGCCCAAAATGTACTAGAAGGAAAAAACAGGATTCAAAGAACCCAGGGAGATGGAAAAGCTCCAGAATGTCCCACCATGCGCCCAACCAAAGACCTACGAAGAAGTAGAGGACGATAACGGAAGAGTTCAGCAAACCTGGGGAACAAAGATGGAAAAGGTCTCCTTAATTATTCTTAGGGGCAAAGATGACAAAGCTCCAGGACGAAATCTATTAGTACGCAAGAGCCGATGGTTCAGCAACGATACCAAAGTAAAGTCGATAAACTTACATGCAACAAGTACTTTATCTGGAGAGGGCATTCAACGAATCACGAGATTATCGCATTATGGGATTCCCACAACTCAGAAGACCAGTCACACATCAATCACAACTCTGAACAACAAATCACTACATGGACCCAAAAACTCATACGATGTTTAGACCTTAACAAAAATCAAAGGCAACTAAATAGATTCTGTTTAACGAAATACTCCTTGTGATAATAAGAAAAGTCAAGTTGGGGTTGGACTTTAAGTCCTAGACATGCTAAATGCCTTTGGATTCTCCAGATGCATTCATGCGTTGATGGAGAAGCCTTTAGTCAAATTAAAAAAAAAGAAAATGAACCTACATACTTTGGCATCAATCAAACAATATCAACTGAAAAGAATACGATACCAAAATATCAAAACTAGAGCTTAAGGCAGCAAATCCCGAATAACGGACACCTAAAGATTCCAAAACGTCAAAGTTTGGTACTGAAAAAAAGATTTCAAAACATCAATGGTCTCACGCATTGAACAGCTAAGATCTATAAAGATCACAAAGCGAGACGAAAACCAACACTTCGCCAAAGATAATCTAAATGGAATGACAAAAAGCCAAATCAATTTCAAATGTCAAAAGTTCACCGAAGAACTCAATACGGCGACACCGCCAAAATCTGCCACTACGACAAAATGCAAATCAGCAACACTGCTTTTTCATAAAGGCTACAAAATAAAATTGAAAAGACAAAACCGGTGTGAACAAAATCGGGCCCCAACACGTTGGAGTCCAAAAATCTGCAAAAACCTCAAAACAAAATGACCAAGAGTCTAAACGGCCAACGGAAATTCTAGATCGGCCAAACTAAATCAAACTAAATAACTAAATGGCCAAAACACGTTGGGCAACAAAATCCTGATCAGCAATACCGCTAAGGGAACACTATACCACAGGAAAACGAAATCCGTAAACGACAATCAGCCAAACAGCTAAATCGACCAAACAATCAAATTGTCAAAACAGCTAAATCGGCCCCACACGTTGGGCGCCAAAACTCTGAAAAGGTGAAAAGAGGCCTTATTCCCGTATGAGCCAGAAATTGGACGAGTGTGCAATATTTCAAAATGACATTACAATTTGCTATATCAGATTCTGTCAAAGTGTTCCAATAGTTGAAGACCTCCTATTTTGCAAATCTATAGAAGAGAGAACAAATGGTATCGAGTTGTTCAGAATTGCAAATGATGCGATTGTCAGCGCAAACTTGCAGTTAGAAAGATTGTGTTGGAGTTTTCACCGATGGAGCTCAGGCCATGTCTGGTAGATTATAGCAGTGTACAAACACTTGTGAAGAAGGAATTCTTAGGAGCTTTAGTATAAAAAATCCAGATCTCTAAAATCAAAGAGTTTTGCTATTCTTTGTGAAATTGTGGAAGCTGAACATAAGTCAAAAAAGTATTGCTAAAGACAGTGAAGGGTCATTTAGAGAACTTGACCACTAATTTCTGCAAATAACTACTTTTTTGCAGAAGAAGATATTAGATTGTGTGACTGGAATTGGGTAATAAATCCATATAAAACTAGGCCTAGACGGGCTGTGTACTTCAAAGCAAGCACATATTAGTCATTAGATCTTTGCCCTAGAAGTATTTTATCTATTTTAATACTTTCATTGTGATTATATTTTAAATTAATAAAAAGATCTATCTAATGCCTTGTCTTGTTTATTTATTCGCCCCCCCCTCCCCCCGACAAGCTTGAGAACCGCTGGGATAAGCTCTGTTGTGCTAGATACAATGTGCGGACCTGAATGATATATAAACATAATGTATTTTGTATTTTTTGGTATACACTTCCTAGATTAGTAACAACATAACAAATCAAATAAACTTCTCACATTTTTATTGGTTTAGTTTTGTCGAATGTTTTTCATTTCTCGGTTAATCGATTTGACAAAAAAGTTAAAACACTTAGTTACCTTTTTTATTACATTTGATTTTTACTTATTTATAAGTTTAACTTAATAAAAGGTTCAGAAGGTTTTGTTTTTACAAAAACCATTTACTTTTATATTACACATTTTACTCACCAAGCAACATATTTTTATAGCTGCAAAAGAAGAGGCAAGGAGTTCCCAATAAAGATATATGGGTAAAATGTGCTGCTATACGTATCAAACGTGCACACGTACTTTAACCGTCATTTAGGTTATTATTATACAGCACTTTCCGCTTAATTGCATGTCACAAAAAGCACAAACAGGCACTACCTAAGCGAGCCATTAGGGTTCTTCTTGCCTTCTCGATTTCCCATAAGATTTTGCTGAAGAAAATCAATTTAAAGATAAAAGATTGAACCTTTAAGGTGAAACGCCCAAAAAAGGCAACCTTTAAGTAAAAATAAAAAGTTGTTACTAACCTCTTAATTAGCTTTCCCACCACAAATAATATTATAATATACTCACAATTTAATTAGGATATAGATAAACTTTTAAACTGACTAAATTTTTTTAATATTCTTAAAACATTTCAGGGTTTGGATTATCATCGGATTACAACATGGAGTTGATAATAGCGCTGGAGATGTCCCGTTTACAAATGATAGAAGACCGCATGAAGCAAGCAAATGCCATAACTCCCGATCCAAGTTCTAGCATTTCCAATAACAGTACTGAAAGTAACGATGAACAATTAAAGTTAGCAATTCAATTAAGTTTGCAAGATTCATCAGCTACTGCTAATAGAGCTCAACAAGAAGAACAAGGAAATACTTCCGGAACTGCTCAGGGATCTTATCAAAAAACT
Organism: Ignelater luminosus; assembly: GCA_011009095.1. Lineage (NCBI taxonomy): Eukaryota > Metazoa > Arthropoda > Insecta > Coleoptera > Elateridae > Ignelater > Ignelater luminosus. The sequence continues at coordinate 3,531 of VTPC01008363.1, forward strand.
AGTGCAGATATTACAGTGGATAATTTCTTAAAATCGCTTGCAAATCAAAAAATTGATCTTAAACATTTTGAAGTTAATTTAAATATGATTAACAGTGATATCGATAAAGATTGGTGTAAAGGGGATAAAGAATACTTCTTTAAACCTTGTAATGGTAATGAAGACGGTAGGTTTCAAATTTCAGATATACATGAAAATGGTTTTGCTTTCGCCGATGAAGATGATTACGTTGAAGATGATGTCAGACTGAAAAGGTCCCATTCGACAGGGGATTTGTGTATTAGAAGATCTGCTCGTGGTACAAGAATTAGAATGAATGGAGATGAACCACGGTATCATCTAGATTCTGATCATAGTATACAGCATGATGACAAACCAGAAGAAGTGGCCAGGAAAACTTTAGTGCTTCCTTCGAGTATGGTTAGAACCAAGCAGTATCTTTTACTTCATCACACTCATCAGGAAGAAGGAACTTACGAGGGTCAAAGTTCTGTTGAAGATACGACTACAACGTCAGATTCGATGAATGCGGATATGGAAGTTAGTGGAATTTTAGAATCAGTTACGGATGAAGATTTGGGTAATAAATCGTATGATGAAGACGATTGTAAGCCTAGTCCTGCCCAAGGGCCTATAGTTGTGAAAAACGAAAAGCATCGTTGTGCATCTGCGGGTGAAATGAAAAAGACTGAAGACATATCAAAGTGTGAAGAAGTTAAAAGACAGAATCCCTTTGCTTCCCTTAAAGCAAAATTGTGTTCAGCACATTTGCCTAAAACAAGTTGTTTAACGAGGATAGCTGTTAATAAAAGTATCGGACTACTTAGTGAACCGAAAATTAAAAAGGTTGGTGAAGTGGAAAACGTGCGTAAAGTGCAAGAAGAGCCGCGTAGACATTCTGATCATTCGATTGTTTTTAAACACAAATTATCTTTGGCTTGCCATAAAAACAGTAATCAAATCCCAGAAACACTAAAACACAGATCTAAAAAGGAACCAAACGTTTCAAAATCGACTAGCTTTCTTTTAGACGCTTATTCGAAATTTCCTAAATCTACCAGTGCTAAACATTCATCGGCAAACTTGAGAATAAAAATATGCAAAAATCCCGTTCCAAAATGCACAAAATCACATGCTTTAGAAACGGACAGTTCAAACGAATACGAATCGGAAACCGGAATACCAAAGTCACCGACGTTATTCATCTCGGGAGTTTCTATTTCACGAACGCCGGAACCAAAATCACCCGGTTTAAGTATTGCGTCAAATGGCAGACAATCTAGATCGTCTAGTTTAAGTGTTCCCGTGCCTCTATCGTCGTGTTCTTTAAATATTTCTAGTAATAGTCTTAATAACACTTTACCTCCCGAACCGTTTACGCCGTCTTTAGTTCGTTCGACCACTCCAGCAACATCGCGGAACAATCTACAGAATAGTCCGAAACACAGTCCATCACAGTCGAGCACTTCCGGTAAAGAAAACACTAAATCGAAAAGTGCCAGCGAACCAGAACGAGAGAAAGAAGTTTTTAGATTTCCAAAATCTTCTACCGATGGCGCCTTAAGTTCCGTTTTGCACGTTCAAGAATCTAATTTAAGTTCGGACGATTTTCACGAAGCTCTTTTCTTGTTAGAAAGATCGCCCAAAACTAGAGACTCAAAACGTAGGAAGCGCTCGAAGAAAAAAGATAAAGATGATAGAAAGGAAGAAGCGAGCTCGGCTTTATGAATGTAAAAAAAAGACTGCTAAATATAATTGTTGTCTGTTAATCGAGATAATTAGAAAAAGAAAAAACATTAGTTTTGTGATATTAACATTTGGAATAAAATAGATGTTTTTGTGTGCCATTTTTATGACTGTATTTAAGAAAAATGAAAAGAAAAAATTTTTTATACAAGGCGATATTCTTTAAAAAAACACTAGATTTAAAACAAAAAAGGTAACTTAAATGTTAATTTTTTTATTAACTTTTGTATCAACTTTTTGACATTGCTGTTACTAGAAGGAGTGTTTGATAATAATTAACTTCTACTATTGATGCTAATCATACGGATATCAGATATTAAATTACACACATGTGATATTATAAAGACTTTTTATGGCCTAATTGTATAACTTAGCTAACATGAAAATGTCTGTTTTCAGTTGTCAAAAAGTAATAATGAAAAGTAGAGAACATCAAGATATTTTAGTTTTTAAGATTAGCATAACAAATAAGATGAAACTCGCTAAAATCAATGGAAAACACTAAATATAAAAATTGTTTTTAGTTTCATCTCTTATTGTTAATCATAAGCTTGTTTTTGTATTCTTACCAGATTTGCTTTACAAACAGTATTGTGTATCACCAACAATTGTTAACTACTACTGCAAAGGTTAGGAAGATGTATGGAAAACTTTTTGTAATATTTTTTTGTACGTAGAACCATAACTTATTTTAATTTCATTGTGTTAGTATTGTCACTTAAAAGGCTTTGTTAGACTAAGACAATGATATGTACACGATACTTCAGGGATGTACAGCATGGAAAAACCACTGCTCATTAGTACGTACTACTATAGCCTGATTGACAACCACTTAAATTAACCTGCAAAACAGATTTTCAAAGCAGATACTAATGTAACTGATAGTCAAATAATATTTAAAGTGGAAGAAAACCTGTTAGAAATGTCAAAAATAGAAAATTCGAAAGATTATGTGTGAGAACCATCCTCGTTATTGCTTTGATTGGCAATGCTTCTTATGATGAGTATACATTTGCAAGGTGCATAATTTGTAGTATAATTACTAAACTATTCTATTTAAAAGCATCCTCATGAAGAGCCAAACGTTACTCTTTTGTGAAATGTCATTGCTTTCAATATCTGAGATATTAAATCTTTTATTGGGAATGGTTTAAGTTTTTTTCACTTTAATGCCAATAGAAGTCTGTCAAGGTGTACTTAGTTTAAAGGCTGACACCCACTGATGATACTTTGCCCTAACCTTTCGCAAAACAATACCTTAAGCTTCCTGATAACACATGACCAAGGATAGTTCCCGCCAAAACATATTCTTTTCCACTCATCGACAAACAAGGCTTTACATTCTGACTAGTAAAGTTAAAACAGCAATTTTCATAAAGGTCTATTAGGGGAAATTTTGAACAGCATACTGTTTATTGTCAAAAGCTGTTTTGCCAAAATTTCAAAAAACAGACATTCTAAAAAAACGGATCACTTTTTTGGAAATGGCAACGCTAACTGTGTTGGTTCGAGCCTAAAACTTCTAGTTTTACTTTTTCACATAACTGATATGACGTGCATCGTACATTTCGATTTAGCACATTTAGAGTTGCTTTGAAATTTTGATCCTTTGTTGCCACATTTTGTTTCAGTTTTGATAATAATCGATTTGCCTATCAATTTTTCTTTCGGTTCCACTTATTTTCCTTTTGACTGATAATTGTACGACTGTTTAGTTGATGCACCTAGGACTGTGCTTGGAGTATGTATCAATTAGCATAGTCAAGGGATGTTAGATGAACTTGCAAATTGACGTATTTCAGATGTGGAGTACACCCTGTATAATTGGAAATAAATTCGTAAATCCTGAAAGCAGTTGTTTACAACTTTGTTAATAAGAAATCTTGATATTTTGACAAATAACAAAGATATATTCCAGAATTAACATGTCTGCACACAATTTTGAAGGCCAATAATTCCATAACTAAGGCGAATCGATCATACATTTCCTTTGGAGAAATATTTGCCTAGTCACCAGGAATCCTATCCGTTTATCAGCGTTATTTATTAACACGAGTACAGTTATGTTTTAGAGGTCTATCACCTTTCAAAGTTATCGCGATTAAAACTGAAACATACTAATTAATCCTTCTGCCAATTACTCGAATATCAACTTCCCTTTTATGCTGTTTATTTAATTGTCACTTATTTTATAGATCGTTTTACCAATTATCACACAAGGTAGTTACCCCTGTGTATCGGCTGACTTTCATAATTGTAATGCTACTTCATTCCTGTGAGTAGAATTCATTCCTACAGAGAGCTCTAAAAAGTCTAAGGCTAAACTTTTTGTAAAGGAGCCCCCTTCGAGTAATGTAAAAGATGTTCTCTGCTCAACTTAACAATTAAAAATACTTTCCTTGCTAATTATGCACAGTTTATTCTAAATGTCCTGACCTAACCTAGGTGTAACCTTCAAGAATGTACCATGTTGAAAGATCTCTCCCAAAAGTGTAATTAACTCACTATGTATAACAAGTCAAAAGCTGACTACCGCGATTTATATATCTTGAGCGATTTATAAAAACATGTAGAAATGAATCAATGAACTCTGAAGGGTGATACCTAAATTAAGGAAGTCTCAGTGAGATACACCTACTATGTTATTACGTTATTAGCTTGTAACATGATCTGGTTGGCATTTTCGATTTACTGGAAAGGCGTTACCTTTGATTTTTATTTCAAATAATGATTATCGGGTCGTTTTCAATATTTTAATTGTGAAATTTTTTTGAAGTACTCACCGGGAATTTCGATAACTGTACATATTTCGGCTGTTTATTGAATGATTCTCTGATCATAAGGTACAGTCAAATTTAATGTGCCACAAAGTAATTGATAAAATCCATCACTTGTCTCCTAAACTATTTAAAAATAAAATGCAAGATGAATTTAGCTATTTTCTTTAACCTCCTAGAGGCAATTTATTTATTAACCTTAACTGTGTAAAAAAATAATTCAATGATGTCATCAAGTTTCGAACGCCACCCCAAATTTAATACTAGTGTGCAAAGCACTCCATGCACTTCCAGGATGCAACTTCCGCCACTGGATGTGATACCTTTTGATACAAACCCTTATACATATTTATGTTTTCACTAAATGTTATTACGATCTAGAAAGTATAATTTTAGATACCGATATCACCTTTCAAATGTTTCATACTTCAGATGTTATATTTGATAAAATAAGTTTTCTGAGTTGCAGTACTCACTACAATCTACTTTAAACAGACAATTCGAAGATAAAATGAAAAAAGGAATCTTCTGAAGATTTTGGTCATCATTGTGATGATATACTTTGGGTCTTTATTGAACTATTTTTGGACACCTCTCGGAGTTTCATTCATTTTGCAAGTTTCACTTGTCACTTATTAATTGATTTCTAGAATTCCTTCGAGTTTTGTTAACAGTTCTGGGTAATATAAGATTAGCAGAAATTTCTTAAAACTTTAGATTAATTTAAAAATTTTGAACAAAGTATTGTCAGTTTGATTGTCAAAATGTGTTTGTTTTAGCAGATGTATTTATAGAAATTCAGAAACTTAGTAGGTTGTAAATGATTTTTACAAACAATTCTTGAAAGAATTCATCTAAGACTTGTTGATCATGAGCAGAAGTGTGGACTAATGTGTTGATAAGATATTCATTACGCTAGTGCCTGGCCAGCTTTCCAATATGCTGTTTTGTTGGAAAAACCTTGCTCTGCCAATTTTGTTGTGTTTTGACTATTTTTGCCTTTGTTCTTGGACATCGCTTTTAACTGTAAATAGGGAAAAAGTCTCAGATTTTCACTTCCATATTCCATTGTTGAGATAGTTTCTAGAATACACTGTTTGTGCCAAAAACTTTGGTAAAAATATAAAATTCTAGGTAACAGTTTACTTTAGCTACCTCTAGAATGTAACTTCTACAGTAAAAATCCAACCTTACCAGTCCACGTATATCCATTCAGAGAATCAAAGGACACCGGCGGAAGGCCTCTCCGACGCCAAACACCTAGAAAGTTTTTAAAAAAAAACTTTGAAAATCGACGAATTTGACACTTCACAAGCACACTGACTGCCAGGACACCATAATATCGTAACTAGATTCTTATTAGTCCCCGATAGTGTACCAACCGACAGTACCACAATCCAATTTCCCTAAATCACCTGGAGGACATTGATCCCGTGCAAGCATGAACTAATTCATTCATTCAATTTGGCCCCCCACAAGATTGGGGTGGAATTTTTGAAAAAAATAATTGTTTTACTCTTCTAACCTAACCACCACCTCGCTTCTCCCCCATCACTAGATTAGGGTGGAACTCTTGAAAAAAATGATTGTTTTTACTCTTCTAACCTAACCACCACCTCGCTTCGCCCCCATCACAAGGTTAGGGTGGAATTCTTGAAAAAAAATTATTGTTTTACTCTTCTAACCTAACCACCACCTCGCTTGGCCCCCATCACAAGATTAGGGTGGAATTCTTGAAAAAAATTATTGTTTTACTCTTCTAATCTAACCACCACCTCGCTTCGGCCCCAACACAAAATTAGGGTGGAATTCTTGAAAACAATTATTGTTTTACTCTTCTAACCTAACCACCACCTCGCTTCGCCCTCATCACAAGATTAGAGTGGGAACCGTGTATAGAATTTTTCATGTTGCAGTAAAGAGTTGGTACTGTCTACAGCAGCTGATTTACTTGCCAACTTCATTGTTCGTATTGCGCAACTTAACCTCAGATGTGCGTAAAAATCGTGTTTGTTTTTCGTCGGTTTTACCAAGATTGGATGAATTTTCTTTACTTGCGCTTTCAAAACGGCTCTTTCTTAGGGGTAGCTAAAGTAAACAGTTACCAAATCATATTTTATTGTAAACTGCTAAAGAAAGCTATATCTTCTAGATGTCAGTCTACAGGAAGCACAAGAAAAAATGGCGACTGGCTTTTAGCGTTTTCTATTTGGTTTTCGTCCAAGATTATTTTATGTATTCTATATTCTATGAGCAAAAACTATAGCAAACGAGTCTCAAATTTGGTCGTGATTTTGTAATTAGAAACTACAACTTGACAAAAGAATTTCTACTAATCAGTTTGTCCTTCCTTTTCTGGCATCTCAAAATTCGTATTTAATGTTTTTCATCTCTATTTACCGACACCCTACGCTGAAACCCTGGAAAATAGTACTCCTAATTACAAAATACACCCTGTTGTAAATTTATAGCTGCACCTAGTGTGTTGTTAACCTACTGATAGAATCGGGTATTTCCTGTAGAATAAGGACTAATCCAACTAAATATACAACGTTCACGATGTTTCTGAGTCGTAACAGGCCATGCTTTCATTTTGTTAGGTTGGAAGTGTTGCTTCCTTTTGTCTTGAAAATTGCCGTACCTGCCTTTGTATTTGGCGCCGTTGCGCGACCAAAAATTTTGCATAAACGTTTAGTACCAATTAGTTTTGCTTTCTTAAAAGAAGAATAATTTGTTTTATATTTTGCATCTATTAATGCCAGTTCGTGAAACAATCTTTTAACGTAATCGATTTACAGATTTACAAATGAAAAGGCAACAGCGTGAGGTCAAACTGTCATAAAATCATAACCTTAAAGTACATTAAGCGTCAATAAGATTGAGTTAATAGATGAACAGTCCAGTTTACAATACTCAAACTGTCATTCTGCCACAGCCATATACGACCCAGAAACATCGTGAACGGTGTATTAAACCTTTTTGTTTAAGTACGTAATTTTACATCTGTCGATGTTAACCTCAGAATTAATGCTTTTTCTCATTTTGTGTAAACAAATACAAAAGGTCTTGTTCGATACTCGTGCGTTGTCACTATTTAGGTGCTCGGTTTTTTGCCAATTTCGGCCTTGAACCTAACAAGTGACCGTACAGCACAGTTTTACTAAAGATAACTATATTAAAATCAGTTATTCTCTTAATTCTATGTTCTGGTTCACTGTTGTATTAGTTTAAACAAAAACCTAGATGCGATTACACATTTGCAACAGAGTGTAGTTTGTCACAAGGCACAGTATAACCTAGACAAAAAGCAAAACTAAACTAAACACGAGCGATTTCTCAAAATTTCTGTATCAAAACTTAAACGTACAAATTCAATTAGAATTGATAGTTGTGTGAGGAACGTGTCAGTTAGTTGTGATCTTCTGTGAATCGTATTCATATCATAACATAAAGCAGCATTTCTCAAGCTGGTGATTGTGACTTGTATGATTGTACACCTTTTATGTATTCGCGGGGCCAACAAAGCAGTAATCTACCAGCAATTGGCTTTCGCGTTTCCACGAAACTTCTTCAAAATCAAAATAAACAAAATAAAAAAAGCATTTTAGGTTGTTTTCTGTTATCGTTTCTCTGCTACAAAGCTTTCCTGTCAAGTTTTTCAATTTTATAGCTTTTAGATACCTATAAGGTTTGCTGCAAGACTGTCTCGATAAAACTCCTTAAAACACAAAAACTTGATGACTTTATTTTATAATAGAATATTTCTAAAATCTTTTTTCCTAACTAGCTATTATTAGAGTAATGGAGATTCATGCTGAAAAAGCTTAAGAGTTTCTTTCCCAAATGCTCCAAGTTTTGTTTAATAATTTCAGCAGAGTATTCTCCTAGATGATGTGCTCTTCTATTGCGCATTTTTCACAGTCGGCTGAAATCAGAACTTTGCAGAAAAAGCGATCTCTGGTGCCAAAGTTGCCGATTGCTCGGATTTTTGACAAATCTTTGACAAATTATGTTTTATGTTTTTATTTCTGACACAAAAGTTTTATGTGAAACTTATCTTTTTGTGATTTTTGTCCTATACAGTATGTTCCCGGATTGAGTTTGCAAGAGGAAGAACTTTTTTATTATTGGTTATTAGGACAAAATGTCACTCTTGATAAAATTTTCTGCTTGTGTCGAAACCTCCATTAATGGCAATATAATTTCGATGTTACCAACAATAATAAAAAAAAAATTAAAAAACATTTATGAATAATAAAACGACGAAGTTTCAAATTTACTTAAAAATCAGGTTGCCAGGTTTGAACTGCACCTGCAAAAAAGGCTAACACGATTTTTCAACAAATTTGAAACGCAGTCGCTTTTTTATTGAAAAAAATTGCAGGTGCATTAACACATGGCAATCTGATTTTTGAGTAAATTTGGAACTCGTCGTTTTGTATTTTAAAATAATGCGTTTTTTTCATTTTCTTCATTATTGTTGGTAATATCAATATTATATTACCATTATTCGAGGTTTTGAAACAAGCAGAAAATTTTATCAAGAATGTTATTTTACGCTAAAACTAATAATAAAAAAGTTTTTCCTCTAGTAAACTCAATCTGTTGACATGTGCATGTTGTACTTTTTTCTTTCTGTAGTTATCAAGCCACTACAGTCTGCATTTGCGATCTTACGGTTCTATTTTTAAAGATTCTATTTTTAAAGCCAATCATTGGTTATTTTAAGTTTAGTATTTTAATTTATTTTACCAAAGTCAGAAGAAATAATTTATAATTACAGAATTTGTCGATACTACTAGAGAAATAAATTTTAAGTGAAGGACAGCCATTTCTAGTCTATGTACGAATTTTACTTTGAGATAGATCTGTACAAAGGAGTCGTGTAATCAGCAACGTTTAAAAATGCTGGCAGAGACCTACTCAAATAATAATAAAACAAATAGACATTATTGCTGTTTGAACCCAAAGAATCGTCTTAAGCTTTTATTTTAGAAATTTGTTTGAGATCTATCTAACTGTTCTGTTCGAAGTTGATTTTAGAGGAACCTACAAGATTATTAAATATACTATAAAAAAGAAAATCTTTTGTTGGAGAACGCAGTTTTTCCACTAAGGATTTTAAAGCGAGATTAGATTTCTTATTTTTTTTTTCGTATTCACAGTTTTACATATAATGATACCAACTTTAGAACGTTCTAATTGCCAATTGGAGTAGCACTGTCATCCAAAGTAACTTAATGTTGCGTTACATAATATTTTCAACTCTTAAATCCCTAAATATCTTTATTTTCGTCACTTTTATTATTTTTCGAACAGTTTGCATCACCAATAAAAGTTGCTAGAAGATTTTTGGCTATAGCAAGACATAAATTTTTAAATAATCTTAAAGAAAATTCTTTCATTTCTATCACTGTCTTTTTTTACTTGTGGTTTAGTATTATTATTATTGAGCTGTACTTACATGTATCTCAACCTCTTTTGTAATGGTAGTAAAAACACAAAGCCGAAAACAAAAAACGATCATTACGAAGAACACTAGCACACGGTCACTACACGACGCGACGGCATTAAAACCTCGACTATTTGTTCATAAGGTGAACTAGAATAATGCAGATAAGAAATTTCAATAAGCGGCACTATCGCATCTTCACACCTGTGAATGATTGGCTAAACAACAACCAAAAGAAATTTTCTAATACAGAGGCGTAGGTATAATTTTTTAAAAATTAATATTGAAAATTTAAAATTATCAAAAGAGGTTGATATATACCGTTATATTTTATTCTTGTCTAGATTATGTTTATAAAAGGGCCAAATAATATACAAAGCACGGCATAAACAAAGTGTATATTATAATCTTTGTGGCACAAAATTCTTGTATTTAGTAAAGAAATTGTATTATCAACAACGAAAAGAAAATAATTACATAGTAATTAGAAATAGTACCAGATTGAAAATTAATTTAAATTGATCTACCAACTATTATTTCTTTATTGTACACGAGGAAAATCAAAAGATATAATAATATATACGTACAGTAAGCTTGAAAAACTAATTGCTAAATTCAAGCAACTGGTATTGTTACGATAAGTATTGTTATAGCATTTCATGTTATAGTTTAGGTTTGCTTAATGTATTTTATCTATATATTAATTCTGTATTGTTTGATGTTTATATATCACTTTATATTGCATTTTTATATCCAATGGTATTTTATATTAGGTATGTGTATAATGAGCTGTGTATAAGTGAATAGTTATCATGACTGGCAGCAAAGTGGAGTACAGTATCGTTTAGCTTTAAAGGCTAAATTTAATAATTTTATTATTGTCTTTGTTATCTCATCTTGTATTGTTTATATTATAAATTTGCTTTGAGTAATTATTATTTCATTAGAAAGAGAGATTACATAAAATAGACCTGCTGGACAGTATAATAATCTTTTTGTGCAAACGGTGACAGGAATGGAATATTCTCTAGTTTCCTTTTTGGTTGCATTAGATACCCATCATTTCTATTATCCATACCATTATCACTCAAAGAAGAATATCATGCAGAAGTGTTAATAGATACTTACTAACTATTGTCTCTTGCATAATTAATTTGTAATTTAAAATTGAACTTGTAAAATAACAACTTGATATGCCATATCCAAAAAGCCATAGATTTTAAGCTCTATATTACTCACCTTGGAGTTTCAAACATGAAAAGATACTTTTTTATTTTCTCTATTTTTTGTTAATAAGTTCAGAAGCAACAGAAACAAAAATTATTTCTTTTGCATTTATCAGAATAATAATCAAATGGACCGTTACCTCCAAACAATGTATACCAAAAAGAATACTTCAAATCCCAATTTAAGAAAATCAATGCTAAAAGAATATCATCTACTTATTTTAAAAACAAGGATAAATAATTTAAAAGAGATACTATCCACGCACAACCGCCAATTGAAGAAATCTCAATAAACATTATATTAATAAAATATAACTTCCACAGTTGCCATTATATTCTCATGACGTGTATTTGATGAATGTGTTTTAGATGAAATAAATGTAGGACAAAATAAAAACAAAAAAAATTGTAAACTTATTGTGATTTTTAGTGAATAAAAACTATTTCAATTAGTTTGTAGTTTATATTTCTCTTTTTGTAATATTAAGCACCTGCCATTATTTTATTAATTCATCACTTTTAAAAACATTAAAGATATATAGGTATTATAACGAATTATTACAACATACAACATACATTTTTTCATTATATCTAAATTCTCACATTTAAATACAGTAAGAATACTAATATTTTCTATATAATGCTAGTGATTGACATCAAAATAACAAACAAAGAAGGCTGATTTGTTTGAAACCTTGAGGTCCTTTCTTCTTTAATGCTATATTTAATCAATTATCAACTATAGATACTATGAAATACAGAGGTACATACATATTTAGATAAGCCTTTGGACCAGCCAAAGTAACAAAATGGATTATCCTTGGACCCTATATTAATGAAAAACCAAGTTTTCTATTTGTGGGGAGTTATTGTGTTCAATATCATTTGAATTTTCCAAGTACCTAAGGGATACATTCTTGTCCAGTTTATCACTAGACGCTACGATTTTTTATTTTTCTTACACAACGATTAATACACATTTAAAGCTTGTTTCGTAACATTGAACACTCATCAATAAATATTTTTTCCATTATTCATAACATATTAAATACATAATATTTATTAACATCATCACTATCTTCATTATCATGATCATTATTATAATATTATTAACGTTATTATTATAATTTCAATAATAATAACTTTTGATTGCCTTATTGTACGATAACCAGCATTTTTGGCACAATTATACAAAGTTTTCATTTTACCTCTACTACTATACTATGCTACTAGTATTATTTATTATTATCATTATATTTTGTACTAAAAATATAAAATACAATCTAAATGCTAGAATAAATTAAAAAAAGCCTTAGAATACTACTATTATTAGTCACCTACATAAATAGCAAATATATAAATACGACCAGCGTAGTAATATTTTCAAAACTTAATTCTCTTCCTACTCACAAACTAGAGCACCATTTAGATTTTCTTTTTCGATGATCAAACATACATCTATAAAACTCTCAGTTAAAGATAAAGTGGACAATATGAAACATAAAAAATAGAATTTTCAAATAAATATTATAGCAATTGCTAGTTCTTCTATTGATACAACACTTTAAGACAATTGGAATGTAAGGTAGCATCACAATAAAGACTTACTATTTTTTATGATTCTTGTATTCAGGAAAGTCTCTTGACTTTCTGGTTATAACAACTTTTTCTATATTTTCAAATTAAAATACACAATTATTACAATACAATTGTTGTCTTTATATTTAACAAAATTCATAAATAAAAAACAACTAAGTAAACAAAAGCTATTAATAACAAATAAAGAAACAGGAACTAGATAATTTAGTTAGTAAATCTGGATTGAAAAATGTTATAAAAAACAGTAGAACCAAAAACAATATTTATAGATTAAACAGAGAAGATTACCTAAAAGTGAAAATGCATTTGGTTCAGTATTAATGGTTCAAAATACGCTCTTCACGCACGCAATAGCATTCTGTTCAAACTCATACAGTCAAAAAAGACATCAAAACTTCACTAATAGAAATATTTAGGTACCATGTTTAAGAAGGTGTTTATTAATCGTTGACATTGTAATGGTATTGATAGTTTTAAAAAATTTTAAAAATCCGTATCAGCTTGAACAAAAGAACATAAAATAACTTGAGATTAAATCTAGTTACTGAAAGAAAAAAGTCGGGGAACACCATTCCATCCACTAACTCATTTAAACAGTAAGTTAGAAAAAAAACTTATATATCTGATCAAAGATTATGTAAAGTTAATCAATTTCCATCTTATAATTTAGAGACTAACCAGAAGAAAGGTAAACGAACATTAACTGTAAGGAAGAACTAAGATGTGTAGTAACTATAGCACTTATTAAAGAAAGGCAAATACTTTAGTTTGATATCAAAAAAAGCAAACAAAAAAGTAACACTAAAACAATTAATAGTAATGAAGTCCTTAAGTTCTTTAATCTAAGTAATAATGTAAATGCATTTTTCTATTTGAGGTAGGAAGTTGCTTGTCACTTTCTTATGGGGCCACCACCTGTTAGATGCAGCTAGAAATAGATTTTCAGTTCACCAACTAGATTTTTTTGCACACAATTTAGAAAATTGAAAAACAAAAAACAAGGGCATCTAGATTTTCAAATTTAACGTGCCAGTTTAAGCTTTGAAATTTAAAATGTTTTTAAGAAATATCCTAAGATAAGAAAATAGCCGATAATAAAAAAAAATTGAAAATAATTTGGAGAGATTATTTGTGTTTTGAAAGTAGAAAATTTTGAAAACATATTACAATCCTTAGAGAGAAGCTTTAATAGCAAAGATGTTTATCATAGAACTACAAATTACAAAATGCTCAGACTTATAAACGCTGGATTCAAGATGAATAACATTAGAAGCTTTTTGCAAGCATGTTGTTGGTTATCTCTTCCTACCATTTTTAAGGAAAATTAAATGTTCAACAATCTGTTTTGCTGTTGGTAAGCGACTGTTGACAAGTCATATTAATAAACATCTGCTATGAGAATGCCGATAGGTCAAATATAAGCAACCAAACAGTTTGAGATTACCTAGTAGCTACCACATTGCAGAACACGGTGCTAAACTAAAAGACTGTAGTCTCTTTGTCAAAGTTACACTCATTATGCAGATGTTTCCATTCTTAGGCCGTTCATAGCAAGTTGGCGTAAGGATGTTATACACATGAAAATTAGAAATGTCATCAAAATGTGAGCATAGCTGAAATTAGAAACAATAAAAAAATTCTAATCTTTTCCAAAACGCCAGAATAGTCAAATTGTATCAAAACACAAAAAAACTGTAGGAAGTTTCACAAAGGTATTGTAAAGATAATAGATCCTTTCAAAGCAAACTGGTATTCAATTTACGAAATTGTCCTAAATGAGTCATTCTTTTTAATTCAGGAATAACAAAGATGTTTAAAGTCACGCTGTAATACTTTTATGAAACTGGAAATTTTAACTACTGCTATATAATCGTCCTACTTAAATAAAAGGGTCCAATTTTTTTCCATTTTCTTAGCAAAACAGTGTTTAAAGTCTTTTCGAAATAAATGGCACAAAGGCCAAAGCTAACAACATCTAAGTCATGTTCATACTTACTCGACAAATCTCATAATTAAACACTGGATCATACTGATTGGCACATGTAGACGAGGTATTCTCAAAAATAGAAATTTTTTGAAACTGCTGCTATAAGATTGATCCTCTTTGTAATGACTTTTTATAAAATTGCTCCTATAGATTGACTTTCTACTATAAAAGAGCTTTCTATAAAATAGGCTGAAGTCTAAGAGCAGTTTCATAGGAAGCCATTCAGAAAGATGTTTGTGTAGGACGAATATGTGGCAAAAATCACAGACGCCATCAACAACAATACCCTATACATATCTGACACCAATATGAAGCTGTAACCAATGACTTGCCACGTACAAATAATAGGGTAGAAAGCTGGCATAATTATCTCAACGATATCATAAGACGGGCTAAGCTCAGTATTCAGAAGTTGATACAAGCCCTAAAAAAAGAATGAAACTATACAAAGAATCAGGACAACAAAAAAGCTGTCTGGCATAAAAACCACAAAGGAACAAAAATGCGAGGATTACAACAAGCTCAAAGGAATTATCAAGACCTACAACAACAGACCAAAACTGGATTATTTGTACACAATCAGCTCCATCTCAAGGTTTGTTAAATAGTTACAATAACTAGGTGATTACCAATAGAAATACATAATATTGCACGAAATATTTCATATGAGATAAACTCAATATGGCCAATGAAACAAATTTCCCAATGCAACTCTCTCATCAACTTGCTCTGGCAGATTTTGCCAGTTTGATTATACTGTTGTTACAATGCAGAAATCTTTAGTATCGTTGGTATTGTAAAGGTTCTTGTAACTCTAAGGAAACTGTCTACTAATAGAAAAGTTTTTTACCATGGACTTTACCAAGCGTATTTCCTCACAAGAGATTCTTATATATGTAGTCTTCAAGCCCCAGCAACCAAATAATAACAACAAAACAAAAATTAAAATGCTTCTTGAAGCCGCAGATGGTAGCTTTATATTTACATTTTATAGGCAATATTTTTATTAAAATAACTGTGCATGTTAAAGATTGAGTCTTTAGAAGATTAGATCTTCCACTTTAAGATTAAAGAAAAAATTTAGTAGGCAAGTTATACTCAACAAAGTGGAATATATGCTGACCGATATGAGATTTAGATATAAAGTTTTTAATATAAAGAATTTTTCTAATGTGATCTAACGAATTAAGACCAACTGAAGAGAAGCCAAGAGCCATATAGCATCGGATGTTCATATTTCGTAAAAAATTCGTCCAGAAGTTAATAGACGTCCATTTGACGTTCTTATTTGGGCATTTTGTGAATGTTTCGTAACGGATGCCCATTGCATGCTAGTAAGATTTGTCTAGTTATTTATGGACTTTCAAATTATTTGTCCACAGAATGTTTAAAGTACATACAAATTTGTCCCGTTAGTGGACCTGCTTTAGACATTCAAATGAACGTCCTATGCACAAGATTTGATGGACGTGCACTATGTGTATAGGCATAGGAAAAGGAACAAACAACAAGTAATCAAGTTTGATACGCAGAATGAAAAAATCTAGAAAAGTAAACTACCGCAGAGTAGATGTAACATGAAACTTCTCCAATAAAATAATGAACGAATCTAATTTAATGACAAACAATATTCACAATTCAATCAGTTCATTCTACGGTCCTTCTGTCTGTAAAAGAATGAAATTATTAAAAATAATATATGAAAGTGGCATTACTACTTATAACCTACATCTATTAAACCCGCATTTTCCGACAAATGGTGAGTAGCATTACAGTCTAATAAACAAAACCCATACATATATGCCTAATTCAGATTTATCATATCATTTCAGAGGTAGATTGTCAGAATCTTTGAAATTCGAAACTTTATATAATTGCAAATTCTTGCTTGGTAATGCCCTTCTATGTGAAAGGTAAAGTAACTAAATTAAATATGACTTAAGATTCTACTTAAGCATTTCAATCGGTATAAATTAATAGCAATCATTAAAGTACAAGATACTATCAAATAACGAAGATTTATTTGAATAAAATAGAAAAAGAGATTATCTCCTAATCTTCATGTCTTTTCAAGTTAATATCAGACAAACAACAATAATCGCTAAATTGTTTGCCCAATAAACAGCAATTATCCAAATTTACATAACTGTAAGCAGTAAGATCAGATTCAAATTCAAATGGTGCTCATTCTTTATAACTTTTTATATATATTATAATTATATATAACATCATAGCTATTGCCTAACATACACTCGCTAACAATATTGGCTAAAATTTATAAGTACTTAACTTTGACACAATACTTTTCTTATAATATTTCTTATAGTATTTATATATTTTATATTAAATATATCAAGCATGGCAATTTATAATTACTGTTTATTTATTACTATATTTTATTTATATTTTGATTTAATATTATCATAAATAGTACATATACATAAGTATACAAAGATCACTTAGTCTGTCTACATTGAACCATTTTTCACTGTTCATCCTAACTAAAACTAAAAGAAATAAACTGCGAACAATATCAATCACTATACGTATACTACTATAATGTCTTTGCAAAAGTGAGTTACCTTTTAGTAAAAAAAAAAGTTACAAAAGTAACTAATTGTGAGGTAACTAATAAAGAACACACAAAGTGAGAACGGTCTTTTCAAAAATAATAAACTTAATTTCATTAAGAAACACCCTGTATCATGCATTAGGGAATACAATTCAACGGGAATTAGTAATTAAATTGATTAATTAAAAAGATTAATTTAGATGAATCGTAACTGCTACATTTAAATTATAAATCTAATGTTACAATTTTTAATTTTAAACAAATACCATTCTTTAGTCACTTATTCTTGATTTAATTTTAGTTTTTTTGCATTTCCTAATTTATGCGAAAATATATTAAATCTCATAGCTTGAATCAAACATTACTTTCTCCATTTAAAAGTAATAACAAAAATCAACATGAATTCAAAACCATCCTCGACACTTTTTTAATTAAAATGAGTAGCATTAAGATGATAATTAATTTTTTACAGTTTTTAAATTTGACGGACATATAATTTCAAATTTACAAATGTGAGACTCCCAGTATAATTTATCCACACTGGAAAGGCTTTAGCCTTCTCACAAAGTTTACATCACAAACTTCCGCCTGAAAGTTACACCAAAGCAGATTAAGACTTCCTAATCTTATTGCAATCGTTTTTGCTTTCAACTTTTGATCCTTTTGTCGTATCTTATCTTAATTTCCCTTAACAAACCATACAGACAATAATTCTAATGAGTTATTGCGTACCTACTAATTTAAATGAGCAAGAATGGTAAGAATTAAAAATTTGTAAAATTATTTAGAATTAAATTAATTATTTTAAAGGTATTGACTTCTTATTCACGTTAAAGGGAGTAGATGAGTGTATACAAAAAAAAGTTCAACACTGTAAATTCTTGAAACTCATTCTTGTTTTGTGTGTTCCTAAATATTTAAAAGTTTCATTAATTCTATCTATATATAAAAATTATTTGGCAATTACTAGAAAAACATATTAAAGTACAAAATTATTATAAATAAAAAAACTATAAGTAATTCGTTCCAACTTCTCTATCAAAGCTCACTTCTATTTGTTCTTTATATTTCACTGGGACTATTCTCATCAGTCAATGGCACGTTATTTTGTACCTTACATATTATCTTTTTATATTAAGTTAAATAAAGATTTACACATAAAGCCAATGCTTGGCTTTAAACCTACTAACTAATTTAGTTTCACGTAACTGCTCGTGTTCTTCCACTGGAGTAATACTGATTGCCAGCTTCTGTTTATTTGTAATTTAATGTGTTTGTTAATTAGTCGCTAAGTGAAAAAAGTCAAATATACTTACTTCTCTAAATGTTCCAGGTGTATTTATAAGTTGCACGATTGCTACGAAAGGAATCATTAAGATTGAAGCTAATGCTAGACACCAACCAACCCATTCTGCCCAACTAGGATATACGTAATCTTCATATTTTAAGGGTATGGGAAAAATTAGGCCAAACAGTACTACGCCCTGAAATTATTAAATAATACGTTTTGAATTTATAGTCCATGTATAAACCGACATGATAAATACAGTTTTACATACAAACCAAAACTTACAATAATAAATAATGGACTGATGAATTTCCAACAAATTCTCCAATATAATCCAGGTTTTATTCCCAACATTGCATCAACATCTTGCGTAAATTTATTAAGTCCTGGAATTTTTAAAAAAGTTATTAGTTTTATTAAAGTTCAATTTCTACAACTTCTTATGTATTTACCATAAAACCAAGATACTGCTATGGCTTCAAATAGAGCAGAACACAACAAGGATATACCAGCCGCGTATGTATCAAACAAATGGAACATGTAGATGCCACCCTGAAAACAAAAAGCTTGTGCTGCAGTTGTAATTGAAATTGAGTCAGAAAAGTTTACATTCTATAATTTAAAAAAAAATTGTTGGTTTCTACAGAAATATCCAATAAAATAAAAAGTGTAGTACTTGTATTTCCTAGAAGCTTTTGGATGGTTGTCTTTTGAGATGAAGGTGTTGAATGTTTTTTACTTTCTTGATTCACACGGCACTTAATCCTCTTTTTTATATCAATTTATCAAACGGATTTTATAAATTACTCTATGGTATCCGCTAAGTTGAATTCTGACGCAGAACCAATACGTGCTACCATAAAAGCTCTTTAGAATGTAGGATATGTTGAATTTGACTATTAATATCAATTTTGCTTTATATTATTTTAGAATTCAGAAACAGATGCATTCTAAACTTTGTTTTTTATTTTATACTATTTAGTTGGGTTTAGAAGTACCAATGATAATTCAGTTAACAGAACTGCAGCAGGGCAAGAGTATGTGCAAGAAACAGAAATGAAAAGAAGTCAAAACAAAACAAAAAGATTGAACAGTGGTAATAATAGATATCAATAACGTTTGTGTATCTAATTATAATTGTAACTTCTTTTACCTTTTTCTTTTATTAATTTGTTTGCTCTTTGGTTTAAAGTAAGAAAGAAATTCTTCTTTTTAGAATTTTTTATTTCATTAAACATTTCGGCAATAACTATTACCTTCGTCAGTAATGACTTAAATAAGTTTTTTGAAATATAAAAATTAAAATTAAAATCTAAAACATGGTATAAATATAAAGTTTTTTGACATTCTTTGTGTATCTAAACCACTGCATTCAGTAACTATAATACTGCCAAACTTCTCTTTTCGGCAAAAGAAAATTCAGACAGCGAAAGTGCTGCAAAAACACAAGATCAGTTATATTATGGCGTTGCAAGGTGTACAGAAAATGTTACAACTTACAAATGAAGGGAAAAACAAACTAAATCAGAAAAACAGCTGCCCTTATGGCTATAGAAAATAGTACATTTACTGATAGCACCAGACAAACAGTTTTTCTTAAATAAAGTCAGAGGCGTGTAAACAACATTTATTGTTTTACAAAAATCCAAATTAAATCTTTGGAATTTAAGCCGAGGCACGAAGATCTGCATTCACTTTGGACAGT
Source organism: Ignelater luminosus (assembly GCA_011009095.1). NCBI lineage: Eukaryota > Metazoa > Arthropoda > Insecta > Coleoptera > Elateridae > Ignelater > Ignelater luminosus. The sequence continues at coordinate 23,883 of VTPC01008363.1, forward strand.
TAACGAAACTGTAAAAATCAAAGTCAGATTTCCTATGTCTTTGGCTTAATTGTTGGTTTTATTCTGTTGCATTTATTTTGATGATGAGCATACAAAGCGAGAAAGACTTAATAAAACAAATGAGTTAGCAGTCACATCTCACAAATATCATGAGTTTGTTGAAAATTCTATAAAATTCTATACCTGTGACTCCGATGTAGATCTCGACTACGAATGTGCTAATTGGCAATATTTTTTACCGTCTTGGATGTTGAAAGATATTACATCAGTTCTCATTGAAGAGATCTCAAAATCTGACTTTCGAGTTCCTTGGACAAAGCTTGTCTAATCCTCATAATTTGTATTTATAATGAAAAAACAATCCGCTCATGTGAACATGTTTTAAGATCGGCCACCGCAAATGTAGTGCCGTGCGGTAAAAAAAACCGCTCGTCTGAAAGCACCCTTAATGTTAGTAGGGGAAAGTGGTCCATAGTGGGACGTGGTCTATAGTGGGGAATTGAATGTAAGTTTGAGATTATTAGAATGGTAGAGCTATATTTGTGAGTAAGTGATGCCTTAGCTAATAAAAAGCTTACAGTCTTGGCAAGCTAATATAAAAGCTGGAATACAATAGATTCGCGATTTCAGAAAACGAAACCCTGCTCTTTCCCTACGCCATTCGGAAGCAACGAATTTCAGCAGAGCTACGAGTTTCAATAAGTATAATGTACAGTTGTCCTTTAACAACTTGCGTTGAGTAAAGTCAAAATATAACTTTAAGAAACATCAAATATATAATTGTGATGAAACTGGTGTAACAAATGTTCATAAGCCTTCAAAAGTGTTAGCATCAGTTAAACAGAAACAAGTTGGAAAAGTGACTAGTGCAGAACGGAGTTCAGTTGGAACAGCTAACTCCAGTAGGTGCATGACATCCGACAATTTTATAGAATACGTTCAAAATTTTATTAAACATGCACATTGCAGCATAGAGAATCCAGTACTGTTAATACTAAACAACCACAAGAGTCACTACAACATCAGGGTATTGCACATGTGTAAAGCAAACGGCATAGTTCTACTGACTTTGCCACCGCATTTTAGTCACAAACTAAAACCTTTGGACGTAAGTTGCTTCGAGGCATTCAAAGCATATTAAAACAAAGCTATTGATGACTAGATGATGGATTACGCAGGTACTCCCATGACTATCTATGATATAGCTGGTTAGGTTGGCACCGCTTTACCTTATGTTTTACTTTCAGTTAACATAAAACATGGATTTGAAAAAACTGGCATTTCTCCCATTAATTCTCAAATTTTCCAAAGTCTTAATATATAACTTCATATGTCAGAGACAGAGATGAAAATAATGTTAAAATAGACTGACCTAAACACGACAGACAGTCGATAACAATGGACTTAACAATGGCCAACAAGAAAAATTGCTGAGGAATAGTACACAAGACCCAGAAATAAAGTTAAGCTTTGAGACAAAAAGCACCCCACCTTTGCAATCATCAACTTCGGATATTAAAATTGTCACACCACCAAGTAAGGCCGCATCTAAAAGCAGCCAGTCGGAAAGATTCGACACAAGAAAAAAAAAGCAGGATCTACGGTTTTAATAAGTACATCCATAAAAGATATTCTGGAAAGGAAGCATAAAGTGAAAATAATAAAAGAACAAACAAAAGCAGATAAAATACGGCCAAAAGCAGTAAAACGGAAAATTCTTATAGATGAAGCAAGCTCAGAGAGTAATGATGAGAGAATAACTTGTGATTTTACAGACCTAGAAAGTGAATTGTCAAACACTGCTGTTTGTGACTATACTTGTTAAATATGTCTGCAAAAAATATAAAAAATACTACATTAAACAAGTAGATAAGATAGAAGAAAAGATAATTCTGTATCTGTTTTAAAACGTTTACCATCCAACCATGAAGTGGTGTATAGTGGGAAGCGTGGTACACAGTGGGACTCTATAAGTAAGTATGTATGATTATTATTTAATAAATATCTCTTCGTCAGCCTAATATGTTATTTGTATGTATGTTTACAGAGTCTTGCAAAAAAATTGGAGGAATTATTTAAAGATGAGAAGTACAGTAAATCTTTAAAAAAAATAGTCCCACTATAAACCACCTTACCCTATTAAACAATATAAAAGTACAACAAGTTTTTGCATTGAAAGAAAGAAAGCATTCACTGCCAAATCTGTAGAGTACCAGCAAATTTGAAATGTACAAAATGCTGTTGCATTTGTTCAGCCTATTATACAGGTGATGCGGGTGAACCAGGGGCCACGGTCTTGATAGACCCATAAACACAAATGAAAAATTAACTATTTTAGCTGTTTTTATGATTCTTTAAATTAAGTAAACACTTCAGAATAAAATGACAAATTAAAAGGTCTGTTATTGCCGGTCTAGGACGATTCGCCGCGACTCATTCGCCGCGAACCTTTCGCCGCGAGCTTTTGGCCGCGGACACATTTGCCGCAGACACTTTTCGCCGCCGATTTTTTCGCCGCGGTAACCATTCACAAGTGTAACATACTGACAATTCCATTTGAAGTCCAGATGCAGACTCGATTTCAACTTCTTAGCAAATATGATATTTAATTTACCACATATCCATATCTATTAAAAACGTCTAGAAAACAAAATCTAACACAGTCGGTATATTTCAATTTTTTGTGGTATACGTATCTAATGCACAATTTTGCTTTACAAATTTCCGTTGCGCATTTACTCTGCATTAGACACCATCTTTACAAAGATTAATTTTAATAAATTTTAATTTGTAAAACAGTTGTTCTTCTCCATGGTATACGATAACATACTTAATATATTGCTAATAATGTTCTATAATTTATTGTTAATGTCTATTTGAAATAATAATAATTTCTTTAGATTCCAGACTACAATTTTGAATGCGGTTGTCTCATATAGTTCCTGTTGCAAATATGTGATTTTGGGAGAGATGATGCAATATCAATCAGACAATAAGCTGAATAAGCAAAATTTTTACTGCCGGTTTCGGATTCACTTTTAACGCTTTTCAACATCTTTATTATGTGTGGTCACGTTTATTTATTGGAATTTGTATGTCTATTGTATAATTTGTCGGCATTCTTTTTTATTGCATTTTGTCGGTAACTTAAAAATTGCATTCTTGAAGTCATAAAGTATAACGCAAGTCGCATTCGTTCCACATCTGTGAAATTTTCACTATATCGTATTCGAACCCTTAAAATTTAAATTACTTTATGGTGTTATTTGTAGTAGGTACGTTAACAAATTTTAAAATATTTCTTGCTTCCTATTATTCCGCTAAAAGTTTGTTATTTACAGCCAAACCAAACAAATCTGCAGAACTTGCAGTCCCTTTGTCGGTCTAACTATATTATATTTACCCTAATGGAGTGGACAATGAATCACGCCGTTGCGTTGATGCGATAACGCAACATTATTTTCTGAACACTAAAATTACAGGAAAAAAAATTTTTAAAATTAAAAAATATAACATTACAAAATATTTAGGTTTTTCAATATTATAATGTTATGACAAAGTGTAGGAAGACATCCCTTAACTAGAGAAGCTGATCAAATTCGTATGCAAATTTTAACAAAAGAATAATAATTTTTTGAAATGAGAAAAATATATTTACACACTACAAAACATCACCTTATAGCAGATACTTAAATATATCTGATATTGTTTTACTGTACTTGATAAAAAAATTATTACTTTAATGTTGCGTTTTCGCATCAATGGCCGTAACGGGTTAAATAGAGACGTAAAGTATAATAAATTTTTGTACTAATCTTTACGGGAAAGGCTATTTGAAATATCAGGTGTTTATACGCCATATGATTGTGTCCACTTATTAGAACTTGTGCGCCCTTTCTAAGATTTGTTCCCAAGAACGGAAAGAATTTTAAGAAAATGTACTTTACTTTTAAATACATTTTTAATTTAGAAGTTTGTTTGCTACTTAGGTAAAAAATTTTAAAAGGGTTTTACCGATCAAAAGAAAAATAAGCACACTGTCGGCTTACTTTTATAAATTTCACATTAGTTATTACCATTATGTGACAAATTAGCAAAAATAAAGCATTATTTCACATTACTTCAGATAAATATCTCAAAGTAAATACGTTGGAACTTATTTGCGGCGAACTGTCCCTGCGGTGAATGACTCGCGGCGAAACGGGGTCGGCGGCAAACGTCTCCGCAGCGAATGACTCGCGGCGAAAGATGCGCGGCGAAAGATGCGCGGCGAAAGGTCCCGATCCGTGTTATTGCTACCATTAAAAGTTTTTAATTTTTTATAGAAAATCTAACTTGATTTAGTTGTGTTTAGTTTAGCGACCTACTAGCTTAGTAATCTCTAATTGGTAAAAACATGCAGTTTTTAAAAAGTACAGATGGCAGCACGTCGAACACCCATTGCGTCTATAGGTATTTACTTACGTCGTATTTCTTAACGAATTCTTGCTTTTAAATCTTCTCAATTCACTGGCCGTATATCTCCAGAAGTTATTGACAATATTCAAAGAGAATTTATTCGTAGTCTTGGCTACTGTCAGGTTACCAACGGTACACAATTTGAATATTTAATTTAGTTGTTTTTTGAATTTTGCATTATCAGTAAATTTAATATTGTGAAACTTTGAGGTCGTTTTTCTTCAAAATTTCCTTGTGTGATCTTACGGTATGTGGAAAAATGTGCTCTTTTAAGTTCCGTAATAAAATAAAGGGGTTGCCATTAAAAGAAATATCGATGATGTCATATCTCGTACGTGACTCACCCTGTATACATATTTTCTGTTTAAAAAATTGGGCATTTAAAAATAAAAATTGGCGGGTCCAAACGTTTTTCCTTAAAGTTCGTTCCTGAAGCTTTAAAGAATTTAGGCACTACTTTACGAAGGCACTGTATAATGTAAAACTACAAATAGTAGTCCGTGGACGTTTGTTATGTTTAATAAAATTGCTAACAGTCTAAAGGATAAAGTGTTTACTGATGTCAGTTGACAAAGTCCGATAGTGTTTAACACTACAATCTCGCAAAATTAAAGCTAATGTTGAGAATGTGGGTTAGTATTTTTATTGGCAATCAACTCCATGTCGTTAATAACTGACAGAATAAAACCACCTAGAAGTTCCATTTTTTTCCGTAATATAAACTTTGCTTGCATGATAACTAATTTGAAGTTATGTATAAGCTAATAGATAAATATATCAGTTTACTACAAAACACCAACTCCATGGCTCTTGATGTCCATGGAGTTGATCGATATGTCCATGGAGTTGTTTTGCTTGCTTAAATCACAAACCTAAACTAAAAATTAGAAAAGTACATCGTCAACAGAAATATTACATTTTCTACTTAACAGGTACGTTAGTGCAATGGCTAAAACAAAAGAAAACAGCTTGAATAAACGAAGAAAACAGAATACAGAGTTTGGGCAAAGACAAAATAAGATTAAATCCTCAATTTTACGAGTAAGCACGGCATAAAAAACGTGAAAAATATCACAGGCAAAAAACTGCCGGGAAAATTAAAACAATCGATAATCTGAATAAAAGAGAAAAAAGACAAAAAAAGGAAATACTGGAGACAGACATCTTTACAGTAGAGAAGAAAGAAAAAGGATCACGAAAAATTGAATAATTTCTTAAAAGAGATTACGCCACCATCGACACTACCGCGCTTTGTATTATAATCAACATTGCGCAAACATTCCAGATTTATCAATAAGGTCTTCTGCTAAAAGAAAAAGAGTACTTAGAAAACGTCCAGAAACAGAAAGTTAAAATTCGCTGAAAAAGAAGAAGAAAATAAGTACTAAAAGAAAGCAGCACGCTACAGAACAAAATACTACAGATTAAAAAACAAACTAATAAAGCTAACAGAAATTCTCCAAGAACTAAAGTAGCAGAGTTAACAAAAGACAAGACGTAACAAGACAGGTTAAACATTAATTGCTTTTTGGGGAAGTACGTAAAACCCAGTTTCAGCATAACTTTGAGGCATAGGCTACAGTGCAAAAAAGAAAAAGCAATTTATTAAATACACACTTGAAAATTTAATTAAAAGATATCGTCTAATAAATGAAACAAAAAAATTTTTTTAATCTCATAAGATGCAAAAGAATGCCTCCACAAAAATACTGAGTAAAGTAAAAACAGTACACTCTGAACTGACAAAATCCGTTCACAATTTTTATGAGAGAAATGACAATAGCGAGATGTGTCCAGGAAATAAAAACAGTTACAAAGAATATATGTAAAAATCAAAAACACCTTGAAAGAATTATGCCAAAAACTTGTATCGGAAAATTTGGAACTACATCAAGTTAGTTATGCAGCATTTTGTAAACTTAAACCTTTCTGGCCTGTCATACCAACAGCTGCTAAAAGAGAAACTTGTCTTTGCAGGGTTCATAGAAATATCTTGTTACTAAAATGAAACTCCTGCAAATTATAAGGGAAAACAGCCTCGATAATGTATGTAAAACTATCTGCTGTGACTTACAAGAAAAATGCTGAGAAAGAACGTGCAAGACTTGTAGAAATATGCAAGTAGTATTCAAAGCATGTCAAGAAAATGAGTATCTTTCTTACAAAATATGAGTCTTCAAGATTGTTGTCGTCAATATAGAAGGTGTAGAAAAGAACTGTACAAAGATGGCAAAGAACGACATAAAATGTGATATGATTAACGTATTAATAAATTCCTTGCCCACATATACAGTGTCCGCCAAAAAGTCTGCACCATATGGAAAAAAACATTATTGAGTGACTTGTGGAAAATTTGTTTCCGGCATCAGGTTTCGATTGCTCCGGAACCAAAAATGACCTAATCAAAAGTAATCATGTGGTCTCCATTACCTGTCAAATTTGACACTTTTAGAAAAAATGTTCGAAAAATGGACTTATTTGATCGAATTGTCAAACAGGTCATAAGAGAAAAGTGTTTCTTTTGCAATTGTTTACTCATACGCAAATTTTCAAAAGCCTACCACGATTTTCATATTTTGCCTTTTATTTAGCTTTGTTGATCAATAAAAGTCGATACATTTTGTTAGTGTTTATTCGGAAGATGCGAAAAGATGTATACATATGCATGCAATTTATCTGTATGCAAGAGATGAACTTTGCAAGAAGTGTAGTACTTTACCAAAGTTCCACTTTTCGGATATTTTTTCTAAAAATGTCAAATTTGACAGGTAATGGAGACCACATGATTACTTTTGATTAGGTCATCTTTGGTTCTGCAGCAAGCAAAACCTTATGCCAGAAATAAATTTTCCATAAGTCATTCAATAAAAATTTTTCCCATATGGTGCAAACTTTTTGGCGGACACTGTATATGACTCATGTTGCAAATATGAAATACCAATTCAAAATGATTCAGGGTCTAAAAAACAATTTTAAAACTCGAAACTGAGACTGTGTTTCATGTAGATTTCTCCTAGAATTATACATGTAAATATTATCGTGAGGTACAAAGTGCCCACTTTGGAAGGTATTAAACCATAATCCTTCTGTGGTTTTTCTGGAAGTCTTCGGCGAACCCTGCCGCCATAGTAACTCATTTAGTGCCGTTAGTAAAAGTCATTAAAGAGAAGATACCTTTATTAAATACAGTTCATTTTTAGAACGATGGCCCTAGCACACAATACAAAAACAAAATTATGTTTCTATTCGATAAAACAAAGCTAGCGGAAATACTTGAAGTTAATGGAATTTCTTGGAAATACTTGAAAGCGATCATGATAAGGGATTGTAGATGGGGTGGGTGGGTGTCTTAAGAGAACCGCTGATCGACTAGTAGCCTGCGGATGTGACATTTCCAATTTTGATCAACGTATATTTCATTTGAAAATATCCTGCCCTGGAATACAGATTGAGTGAATGTCGGTAAAGATTAACTAAATAACTATGATAAAGTAATTCCTCGTAACTTAAAACCATTTAAAGGAACAATGCAAGTGCATCAATTATGCTGGAATATTGATAAGAAAAACTATGTAGCTCTTCGGCGGCTAAGTTGTTCAAATTGTTCATTTGAAACAAATTGTAAACATTATGGGCTAGGAATCTTCTCTCTCTAAAATCAGTCTCAAACATTTTCTACAAAGTTAAACTATGCTGACGTCTACTCAAACTCAAAAGATGATCAGCCTTTGATCCATTTTATAAAAGAGCACAACTTGATGAAAACCCAAAAAACAACTGAAAAAGATGACTGTCATGGTTGAGTGGCCCAAAAGGTCATTATATTTTGCAACTCAACATTTACTTTATGGAATTTACCGTGAAGTTTTGAAAAATCTTTCATCTACAAAGGTACTGTTATAAAAATCAAATAAAAATCATTTATTATAAATTTTTTATTGTTTTAGACAACACCAGAATGGTATTATGTTAATATTTTGAAAAAAAGTAGAAGATTCTGTTTAGATCATTAACTCCATGGCTAAAGCCGTCAACTCCATGGGACTAACTTTTCGGGTTTTTTTTACAATAAAACAACAAACATTTTATTGGACTTTTGAACTAAATTTTAATAGTTGGTCAAAAATTAAAGGGTGTTTTAAATTTTTTAATATTTCTTTATTTAGCTTGTCAATTTGTTCCTGTTTTGGAGAATGACCCTGGTAACAAAAACAGCACAGATAGTTTGAAATACAGACTGTCAAAGGTAACCAATAAGTGAAGAAATTATTTAGTAAATATGCAAATCGCAAATTTCCGCAAATTTGTTGTATTGGACATTAAGTAGGCTACGCAGTGGTCGCAAAAATGTTGCTTGGAAGGTACACAAATACCATTTTAAAAATAAGCAATTCACCATTGAAGGCATTACTTGTCTATACTAAAGCAACAAGAACCGATATTGTATTCAAAATGGTTATACTATGTGTTTCTTCGACAACACAGACAGTGTCTTCAGAAAGGTCAATAAGGATAAAAAGAGACTAAAAGTTAAGCAAGCGAAAAGAAAAAAACAAAAAGAAAGCCAGTAGATCAGAGAGAAATTCGCAGTAACGGGGGTTAAATCGAAAAAGCATAATATTAGTACAAACTTTGTCAGTTCTAATACCAAAAAGATGAATATCCGCCTTATCCATACATGTATATATCAAACGAACGGAAACTAATGGAAGATCTTAAAAATTTCATTTAAAAGTATTTACAATTATTTTATATAGCAGAAAAATGCTAAACAAACAATAACCCACCAAGAGGAATTTTCGGAATTCTAAATAAAACTACTTTAAAAAAATTCGAAAAATTCTGAGACCGCTTAATATTTCCCTCTTACTATTTGTGGTTAAAACATTTTAAAATCCTTTATTAATACTCTAGCTACCATTTATTATCTACGTAATCCACTTTGTTAAGTCTTCTTCTGTTATTGAATTTGAATTCAATTTAAAATGCGCTAACTTGATATTTCTAACACATTCCTTCCTTAACCGTGAAGAGATCAACAATAAATTGACCTAAAAAATCATTTTCGCATATTTACCCAATAAATACTTAAGTAATTGTATCTAGAAATCAGAATGTTAGAAATTTAAATTTTGACATTTTCTAATTTATTCTATTGCAGCTTTAATAAGATTTGAAAACACGTCATAAAATTATGAGAGTAGATTAATTACATTAAAAATGATGTCAGCATTATGACGCTAAGGATCACCCACACTTCAATCAAAAATCTAGCAATAAAATTCAAATATTTCTCTTTAAGGGAAAATTAAATAATGTAAATATCAAACTTGTGTCAAAGGAAATTGAAAGAAAATGATATTTAAATTTGCATAAAGGAAGAGATTAACAAGATTTCACATTAATAAAGCAGTCTTGGTTACATAAATTTGATTTTCAAATAACGCTTTAAAATGAATATTTCCCTTCCTTCATCGCTTCCTTGACGCATAGTTTACGTTTGTGTACGTAATATTGACAAACGATAATAAAAACAAAAAAGTGAAGTTTGGAAAGAAAACAAGAAGGAAAAACTCACCGGTGTTAGATTTACTAAGGCAACTGAAAATGACACCACAATGACCCCTAGAGTAAATGCTTCCCTGGAAAACCTAATTTCTTTGAAGAAAGACGAGAATTCATCCATAACTCCAGTTATCACGCATTCTAATCCACCCATCTAAAAAATAAGCGTGTTTAAGTAATACATTTGTTAGAAATATTTAGTAGTATGAGTATTCTTACTCCAGAATCTAATCCTAACATTATCAACATGAAAAAGAACAGCATGGACCAAATATTTGAACCAGGTAAAGTTGCGACTGCTTCTGGATAAACTTGGAATACCAAACCAGGTCCTAAAAGCAACAAAGACATAAATAATTTATAATAACAGCAATTTATGTACTTACCGTCTGTGGCTACTTCTTTAATGTCTACTCCTTGCTTGTAGGACATATAGCCAAGGTAAGTAAATATAACAAATCCAGAAAAGAAACTCGTAAACGAGTTTACTATTGTAGTAACGATACAGTCTCTGAAAACAAATTATTTTATGTTAATAAACTGAATTTGTATATTGAATTGGAAAAGATTCAAATTGTTTCTGTCAATTGCATCCTTTAAGATTACGCTTGGTTTTACAAATAGTATATAAGACAACCTCGCTTAATATGAAATGTTACAACTTTGGTCAAACTAAGGGAAATCTAATTTAATTTAGATTATGTAAATTAGATTTTTGTTTTACGAGACTAACCCTGCTTGAAAACTTAGTTTTAATTAAGCTCTTCAAGACATTCTTAAAACAACTTTTTATTTCTAAAACTCTGATATTTTGATTTTGTGGATTCATTGCCATGATGATGTTTACCTTGCAGGCGTAATTTAAGATTTTTTTTCTAACATTTTCTACTTTAGAGCATTAGTTCTCTTTTACTATTTTAGCTGCATAAATATTTCTAGCTATTACAATCATTGTCTAATGAATTTAAGAAAAATCTTACCTAGCCTTGGCAAATTCCAGTTTCTTAATACATAAATAGCAATAATAACGAAAGTATAGTTTTTTTGAAAAATCACGAAATTTATCCAAAAACTAAATTGCTGCAACTTCTGACCTGTCGAAGATAAATTCCTGTCTGACGACTTTTCCGAAAACATAAAGCTGAGGAGTTAGAAGGACAACTTCGACGAAAAATGTGAGGCAAAAAAAGTTTTTCAAGAATTATCGATTTTCGCTGGCGAATATTTCGGAAACTATAACACATAGAAAGAAAATAAATATAAACAGTCCTGTAGGAAATTTAATTATCTTTTATTTTGTAGTAAATACTTTTTACTGTACGACGCACCGTTTCCGAGTTATAAGCAAGAAACCGAAAACAGAGACCTTTCCACTCCCCTCATCCCTGAAGCGGCAGGGCTAGGGGCGGGGACTTTTAGTATATTTGCCTCTTAACTACTCCCAACACATCGCAGTCCGGCCTGGAGTACGTAGCGAGGCAGTCGATCTGGTCTCCGTTTGCGGGTGATGCACCAAAGTTGAAAAGTAGGCAGCTAACGGGAGGGCGGGTAGAGTAGCCAACTCCATCTACCGGTGTCCTGCGCCTAGGTCCGGGGAGTAGGCCCAGTAGAGTCCCAACTTTCTCAGCCTCATCCGCCAAACCTGCTCTGGGGGGAGCAGGTCTCCAGCATATCCACCGCCATTGTTGTTATTCGAGCCCGAGGCTCCTCGGATGCAACCACTCCACAGCTGCCGAAATTTTACTTCTGTCCGTCACCCGTGGATAACCTTCCTTTCCCGCCATCCACTTTCCGCCATCCTTTTCCGCCAAATCCCCTCGCAGCGCGAACTGCGGGGGGTTGTGGTTCTGAAAGAAATCGTTTGCCCCACCCACTACCTGACCAATCCTAATTCATTATATCCAATCTCAATCCACATTTTCAATTATTTCCAAATTTAAAATTCCTTCAATATTATCCTAATAATCCAATTCCAAAATCATTTAGCCTATACCTTACTGCCAGCTCGTGTTCGTACCGCTTGTGCACCGTCTCCAACTCGTCATCCGTATCTACATCAAGAACTCCATCTGAAATCTAGCTCCGAAGATCAAGAATCCACCAACAACAAAAACCGTCGCGACTCCATCATCAACATCATCACAGTATCCAATCGCCTCTCAAGCCTACTTTACTGCCTTGCCCAACGACCAACGACGAAGATTCCAGTTTCCATCTTCTACCAAACAACGAACGCTGTGTTCAGGACAATCAATTACCAGCAGGCTTGAGATAGATCGAACGACCTCTAAAGCCGGTGCCATGTGCACCATATCGATGATTTCTGTCTGTCTGTCCCAACACATTCTTCAAGAAAAAAATTCTCCCCCATTCCATGTCCTCTACAATCCGCTTTTGGGCATTCATTGACTGGACTAAGTAAGGCTTTTAAAAGCAAAAGAAAACTCTTTATACCACAGATAGCCAGAATTCATCTAAAGAGTTTACTGAAACTGCTCTCAAAGAGCTCAAAACAACAACTTCTACAAAGCAGTATATAATGTGAACTATTATCAATACCTGTAAAATAAAAATAGAAGAGAATGCGGAAAAAGACACTTATGCTTGTATCAATCACCTGCGACAAACAATAACTTTGTATTTTTTTGTAAAAATATCAAAAGATCTTACTGAAGAAAGTTGTAGCTACGTTTTCAAATTATTTTCACTTTACTAGTGTTTCTCAAAAGGAACACCCTGCATATATTGATACTTGCTTACTCCTACTTCATTGCTGATTACAACAATACAGCGCTATTGCAGTCTAGATCTAAGCATTTCGAAATCGTTCCATATGTTTGTTGCAAGATGTTTCAAACTTCTTTTAATACATCACATATTTCACTTTTTAAGATGTTGTCGTTGTATGAACTAAAATTACGTATGAGGTTAATGATGATCCTCAGAAAAGGAAAAGGTTAGCTACTCTTGTAATTATTACAGTAATATCTTTAGCTACATGTGCGGCCATGTGTGTATAAGCTTCAGATCATGAAATCACCAAGCAAAAGCAAAAGAAAATTTCAAAAGATTTCAAATCTCCTGGTATACAATGTAAGTCTTGTCTTTAAGTTGTCTGTCAGCTAGTGGTATCTAACGGTTAAGAATAGAATCAGAAATAATTTTTTTTTTTGTAGAAATCTTTTTTCAATATTTAAATTTTTTTTTCATTACTTCATTAACTGAAGTTCTTCCAATTTCGACTGCTTCTTCATTTTGTGTTATAATAGTGGCTTTATACGCTTGCATAATTTCAATTATGAGGATTTCTTGAATGTCAATTAATTTAAAACTGTTTTCTAGAAATCTAAATAGGGAAATTTTGTATATTAAATTAAAGATTGTAAATGTTAATTTATTGTGTATCCATCTTTGTCTGTTTTAGAACTTTTGTTCGATGTTACATGTTACATACAAAAAATACAAAACTAGTAATGTCTGTTATGCAAAAATAACTGCGAAATCTGCAGGAATTAAAAGTACCTCAAAGACGTTTAGAAAACTTTGTAAAATTTGTATAATAATATAATAAAGATGAAATATTGTCTTCTCCACAGATATATCCAGAATCGTGCAAACATTGACAATCATACCTCCAAACGGTTGTTTCGTCCTTGTTTGGATTCATCAGTGGAGGGTGCTGGTTATGTAAAAATGCTAATACGTTAGCGGCATGAAAAAAATACACTGTACACTTTGCCTGAAAGTCTCAGTCTCTTTATTGGCGACGCTGGTTACTCAAATGCTGCGTCTGCTGCCATCAACTTCGTTTTTGACAATTAAACTTACTTAAACTGGAACTCTTCTACCTTTCGGTGTCGAGTTAAATTGGAGTTGAATTCTTCGTTGTTTTCTTCCACATCTCCTTTCACTTTTTTCTGTCTGTTGCCAATGTTTATACATCTTACCATTTTGCTCTTCTTTTCTCTGCCGCTTCTCGCACTTGTTCCTTCCACGTCTTTCTTGGTCTCCCTCTTTTCTTTTTTTCCAATTTTGTTCGCTTCATATATCTGTCTTACTAACTTTTCTTCCCCTCTTCTTAAAACGTGTCGGACCCATCTAAGTTGTCTTTGTTCTATAGTTGCTGTAACAGGGTTTAGTTTCAGTTTTTCTCTAAATACTTGATTTCTGATTTTATCTTTTCTCGTTTTTCCCTCTATTCTCCTTAGAAATCTCATTTATGTACTTGTTATTCTGCTCTTCTGTCTTTGTGTTAGTATCCATGATTCACAGGCATACGTTAAAGTAGGTTTTACAATTTTCTTTAATCTTTCTGCTTTTACATTCGAAGGTACTTTTTTTTGCTTAGGAAATTGTTCTCAATGCTGTTATATATATTATCAGTCTTTGCAATTCTTTCGTTTACTTCATCTTCTAATTTCCCTTCCTTGCTTATGATTACTCCCAGATATTTAAATTTTTCTACTTGTTCCAGTTGTTCGTCGTCTACTTTTATGTTATGTTTTCCCTCTTGTTTTCCGATCATCATTGTTTTGAATTTTTCTTTATTAATTTTCATGTTTTTAATTTTCAGTTCTTCGTTCAAAATATTTATATTTTCTTGCAATTGTTTCTCTGATTCCCCAAAAATTACTAGATCATCCGCTTAACATTAGTATATTTCTTAGCTTCTAGTATCCTACATTGTATTTCCTCAATTTTTGTCTGCATTTTTTTACCACATCGCCTGGTACTAAGTTAAAAAGTAGTAGACTCATAACGCACCCCTGCTTCAAGCCAATTTTACTAACAAAAGCCTGTGATTATTCATTTCTTACCCTTAGGTAACTTTCCGTTTTTCCGTATAGGCTCCGAATGCATTTTATTAGATCGTGTTCAATTCTTCTTTTTTCTAGAATTCTCCAAATATCTTCTCTTCTTAATCTATCAAATACCTTCTCCATATCTATAAAACATGCATGTACTTGCCTTCCCACTGATGCTGCTTTTTCTGTTATTTGCGTCATTATGAATATCTGATCATTTATTCTTCTTTCTTTTCTGAATCCGCTCTGACTTTCCTCAAGAGTACTTTCCAGTTTGTCTCTTTGTCTTCTTTCTAATATTCTAGCGTATATTTTTCCCACTATACTTCTCAACGTTATTTCTCTGAAGTTTGAGCAATCTTTGTTGTACCTTTTTTATATAATGAAGTAATAATACCTATTTGCTAGTCTGGTGGTACTTTTTTTTCTATTTTTGTTTGATTTATGATATCTAATAGTTTTCGTTGTCTCTTCTCATTCACGTATTGACCATTTCTGCAGTTATTTCGTCGTGGCCTGGTGATTTTCCAATCTTTATTTTGCATATTGCATCCATTAGTTCCTTTTCTGTTGCCTGTTCTGTCTGTTCATGTTGTTCTTGTGTTCCATGTTGTTCGTTATTTTGTTCTATCTTATCTGCTCTTACTTCGTATTGTTCTAGGAGTTCTTTGAAATATTCCCTCCACCTATCCATACTCTCTTTTTCTTCCGTAAGTATGATTCCACTTTTATTTTTTACATTTTTCAACAAGTTTGGTTTTGGCTTTCTCATACTTTTAAGTATATTGTAGAACATTTTCTGGTTTTCGCTAAATAATGTTGTTACCTTATTTTCAAATTCTATTCACGATTTGTCCTTACTGTTTTTAACCATCTTCTTGAGTACAGTACTTTTTTCTTTGTATTTATCATAATTATCTCGATTACTGTCGGTTAGGTATTTTTTCCACAGCTGTTTCTTCTCTTTTACTACTTTTTCTATTTCCACTGTCCACCACGCTAGTCGTTTGGGATTGGGGGGGGGGTTATTGCTTATTTTTGTAACTCCGCAGCTTTCTTTTGTTGCCTTTATTTAGCTTTGCTTATATTCACTCCATGTTTCTTCTATATTTTGGTAATTTGTTTTACTTTTCTTATGTTTCTCTAGATATTCTTGGTATCTTTTTTTTCACATTCTCTTCTTTCAGTTTGTAACTTCTAATTTTTCTCTTTTATTATTTTGCTTGTGTTGTGCGGTTACAATCTCCTCACCTACACTCAAGGCCAGTGTTTGAGTTTAGCTGGGCTAAAACTAAGTGTGTTTTAAGGTAAGCATAGTGTAACGTAAAGTTCCACTATATGGTACGTCATCCATTTTCTGAAGTTAAACTTAAACATCGTTCATCTCGAAAACAATTCTTTGTCAAACAGAAAACATTTCTGAAATCTTTTTAAGTTTGAAAATTTTTACAAGCCGTAATGTGTATCAATGTCTTGGAAAGACCTGGAAAGGTCTTCTCAATATTTAGGAACTTTAGAAGATAGTTTATAGCCGATATAAAATGCAACTGCAAATGGTACTGAATTATAAAATAAAGATAGGTAATAGCAGTATTTGGGGGTCACTTGGCCCGTAGGATGCCAACACGCAAAGTAGAGTTTCCGGCAAATGTAGTTACAACTGTCTGATATAATTTTTGTATGTTAACTTATTAGATATATTTTTACTCCGACAATACGATTTACTAACAGATAGACAATGCTATAAATTCACTAGTTCATTAACTACTAGCTAGAAATATTTATTTTATTTTATCAATTGCAAATTAAAAATTATTGAATTATTTTGACCTTTTATTGGATCATTAGCGTTTTAAATGAACGTAATCTGCAGTTATAAGACCAAGGTTATTTGTATATGATTTTCAAGACAATTTTTACACTATCCGTTTTTACATTTTTTACGTTGCAAAAACATTAAATACAGATTTGTACAAAAAATTCAAAGCATATATATTCTGATATATCTTTTTCTTTTCGAGCTGCAACCTTACACTATGCATTATCAATTCAGAGAAAAAGACTCGAAGTAATACGACCGTACACAATGCCGGTTTCTAAAAGAAATGCAAAGTGCCACGACGATATTAATTGGTACAAAACGGAAGTGCAAAATGTAAATACAGTGAAATTATCAGAAGCATGGGAATTATAGTAAAGAAAATGCAAGGAGCAACCATAAGCAATATTTTTAGTGAAAAGGATATGCAAAGTGAGACTCTAAACAGTACCGGTTTATACAGAACCTTTCTGACTATCTTCCAAAGATAGGAAGATTTAAGAAGAGAGCCTTCTAACTAGCTCAGAGATATAGTAAATTAATTGCAATGTTTCTGTCATCTAGTTTTAAATGTTATAAGAACAGTTAAACATAATAGTATACCTTGAATTGCGTCATTTTTTACTGTTCTTGAAATTGCATAAACGTTTTGCTACTATATCATCATGTGATGATTGACACACGTGAATCAAAGCTTACGGTTTTTTTTTTGAAAATCTAAAAGCAATATGCCAAGTTTACCGTTTTGTATTTTAATTCCTACATAAGTCCAGCTGCGTTTTTTGTCCAGCACTTAAACCTAACTTTTAAAGTAGTAAATCACCATTGTGTGATAGTATAAAGTATAAAGAGATTGGCGTGGAAGATGCCAAGACGGTTTTTCGTTTCACTTTGAGTATATTCTAGCATTGAGCTGTTATGACTTATCTATGTTAAATATCATTTCTTTCTATTCTTTAAATACTTCAGAAAAACAAAATAATTACAAAATGTCTTAGCATTACTTACCTATAGCAATTGTTATGGAACGTATTATAACTCGCATAAGATAAATGAACACCAAATCCAGCTCCAACAGAGAAGAATATTTGAACGGCAGCATCGACCCACACCTGCAATTAATTTTTTCGTTAAAACAAACTTTACAAATTTCTTTTTTTGATTTTTAAAAGGACCTTTCCTATACCGTTCAAATCATCCTATGTATTTCATGTCATCGTCAAAAGCTATAAACGCTTCCTTTTGATCTACAAAAAAATTCCCGAGGATATTTATTTTATTGGCTTATGTTCAATAAATATTACTACAAAGAATTATTAAAATGTCGCAAATTATACTGCTAAAATACATTAAACTTCTTAATTTTTCTTTTTCCATTACTATTACATAAAGAGGTAATTAATTATCTTCTAAATTTAAATCGACGAAAACTTTTCTTTTTATTTATTTAAGCTAAAATGTTTATCTGTCTGTGATTTCTCTCGGTTAGTCAAGACAGTGTAAACATAAATTTAGTCCTTTGATCTTATGATTTCTTAGATAAAATTAATTTTACTCTCAATTAATTTTTTTGTAATCGTAAATTCTAATAAGAGGAAAACACTTTTGAAGATTGCACCTTAAAGTGCAGTAATATACCTAATTGAGAAAGAAGTAATTAAAGAATTAGGGATAAAAGAAAACTTTCGGTATCATAATAAAGCTTTCGAAGGGTAGTTTTAGGGCTTTAAAACTTCAAACGGGAAGAGGATCAAGGTCAACCACTGAGATGCTTTCAAAGAGACAAGGGAACAATGTGAACTTAATAAGTTTGTCGTATAAGTTCACATACTAAAGGTAATAAAAAAGAAAAGAAAACCGTAATAAGAGAGAAAGAAGATTTTAAAAAATGTCAGCGAACGGTTTTAATTCTTTAAGTTTCTAACGGTATTATAAAAAAACGTACAACAAACAGAAATTAAAAATTAAAGGTTATTAACATTTTCATGAAGTTCGTGTTTAATTAGTTTTTGTAGAATATCTAACTAACCAGTTCGCTACTTTAATAAAAGTTTCTGGGAATAACGAACTATATTTAATTGCACCATTTATATGCTTACATTACGTGAGCAGACGATTTAATTCAATAATTATCATAAAAATTAAAACTGGTCACGAAAGTTTTACAAAAAAAAATATGTAAAATAGTTGTGTAGTATTTAACATACTATCATCTATTTGCTCTATCATTTGTTATTTAATTTATGTATTTACAAACGGTCATTACGAATCTAAATAACAGCATTAATGATAATTATACAGTGTGTCCGCGGATTGAGTTGACAAGAGAATAAACCTTTTTTATTATTGGTCTTAGAACAAAATGTCACTCTTGATAAAATTTTCTGATTGTTTCAAAACCTCCAATAATGATAATATAATTTTGATGGTAACCAACAATAATGAAGAAAATTTAAAAAAACGCGTTATTTCAGTATAAAAAAACGACTAAGTTCTAAATTTACTCGAGAATCAAATTACCATGCTTGAACTGCACCTGACAAAAAAAAAGCTAACATGGCATTCTGATTTTTGAATAAATTGAAAACAGTCGTTTTTTTATACTAAAATAATGTGTCTTTTTAAATTTTCTTCATTATTGTTGGTAACATCAAAATTATATTACCATTATTGGAGGTTTTGAAACAAGCAGAAAATTTTATCAAGAGTGACATTTTGTTCTAAATAATAATTTGTTCAATAATACAAAAGTTTTTTCACTTGTCAACTCAATCCGCGGACACACTGTATATCTGGGCGACAATTTTTTAATTTTTATGGCAAGTTCATCAAAAGCAAAAATGAGTAAATAAATAAAACACCTTAAGGTGTAACTTACACATAAATATGATAAATCCACGAGAGGACAAATATAACGAAATTATCTCATACGAATGGATCACTAACTATAATATGCGTTCTACTATGTACTTTTTCTTATAAGCATTATCATTAAAAGTTAAGGATATGATAATTACATTATTATCTGACCACGTTGATGTAAGAACAAATTAGGTAATTAGTAGTCTATAAAACAGTGGAAAACGAAAAGCTAACTCCAGATTCCCTAAGTCAGTTGTGTTTTAACCAGGTAATTATAAGTTGCAATCAGAACTTAATCTGTTTGATTTTAAGAGTCTCTTTGAAGTAATACTTAATCGGATTCTTAATGAATTGGTATCTGCTAGCGGTGTCAAACCCGTGTGGAGTTTGCTAGTCCTCTATCGGGCGCCTCTCCAGATGACGGATGGGGGAATGCCTCCCAGATATAGGTGGTACCGGAGAAATGAAATACCAGGGGCGGACCAAAACTAGCAACGAAAAGCGGCAGCTGGCTTTTCACACCTGACCACAAGCAGACGTTTAGTAAATCAGATACCAAATGGCGTATCAGACTCCACAAACACGGCGTTTGCACAGCGATGAGGGAGGCAAGAAAAACCACCTCATTACACCTCCATAGTAAAAAATCATTATGGCATTACAAAATGAAGAAATGGGCCTCAGTCTCCGGCAGATCTTCAATGACCAGAGGGTGCTAAGAATCCCCGGACGGAAAATGAAGATAGCGACTTGGAATGTCTAAAGCCTGTATCAGCAGGAAAAATGGACAATGTGATCTTAAAAATGGAAAGATTGAAGATAAACATCTTAGGAATGAGTAAGGTTAGATGACCAAATAAAGGCACATGCTCAACAAAGAATGGAAAATGTACAGTGTGGTCCAATTTGGAAGGGATTAAATGGGTAACTTTCTTATTAGCGCAAATAAATGAAAACGACTTAGGTAGTCGTTGCCTCCTTTTTCATGCTTGTTCCATTACCGTTGCCAGAAATAAGCTGCCGTCTTTTGTTTTTTCCTTAGAGAGAAAAAGTGAAAAATAGCCGATTTCTTCAATTTGCTGTAACACCTTTATTTTCGAAGCTAGGACAAAATTATTTAAGAATTGTTGAGGCACTTTTTGACGTAGAATTCAATTCCATCAGTTATTTTTTTCTAATTCTTTCCATAACTGCGCTGTAACTCAAAAGTTAAATTTTTTTTAATGGACCGATTCCTTCAATTTTCTGTAATTCCTTTATTTTTGAAGTTACAACAAAATCATTTCAGCATTGTTAGAGCACTTTCTAACGTAGAATTCAATGTCGTCAGTTGTTTTTTTCTAGTCCTTTTCATAACTGGAGAAAAAAAATAAAAATTCAACTTTGAATTACAGCGCAGTTATGGAAAGAACTAGAAAAAAAACGACTACCGGCATGGAATTCTACGTTAAAAAGTGCCTCAACAATGCTTAAATGATTTTGTTCTAGCTTTGAAAATAAAGGAGTTACAGCAAATTGAAGAAATTGGCCATTTTCACTTTTTCTCTCTAGGGAGAAAACAAAAAGATGGCAGCTTGTTTCTGGCAACGGTAATGAAACAAGCATGAAAAAAGATGCCGCAAGTACCTAAGCCGTTTTCATTTATCTACGCTAATAAGAAAGTTACCTATTTAATCCCATCCAAATTGGACCGCACTGTACTTCTCGAGATCAGATGACCCGTACCAGCTACACAGGATAGCAATTATTGTGGATCCGGAAGTTCAGCAGTCAGTTATAAACTTTGTACCATTCTCTGATTGTGTTATTATGTTACAACTAAAAACCAGTCTTGGCAAAATAAATGTTACACAAGTGTATAGTGAAGTTATTCTTCAGTCTTCATTTAGAGTTTTAAGTCTCTCTTTCAGCTTCGTGAGTTCTTGCCTTGTTCTTATTCTACACTAACCATTCTCATGTAGTAAATATCGTTGCCTGTCTTAGCACGTTTCTTTTTCATTTGCGCTCGATCTACTGTTTTATACACTTTAATGAATTGTGAGATTTCGTAATAAAGGCGGTATATCAGACACCAGAGTTTGTTTGGCAAACTGGGTAAATTGGTTTACCAAGGAAATGGCCAATATAATAAAGTAGAATTGGCAGTCGAATAAGGAATCAGCTCGGGCGTGTTACTAAGCAAGGGTAAGCCGAGTGAAATGAGTGACTTGGTAGCATTTTGTCGTATAATACCGTTACGTACCGGAACATATCTCTGCGATGAAATAATGAAAGGATTTGTTTAATATGTAATTTCTTGGCAAGCAGCTTGTGAGAATTTTGGCGGTGTGTAAAGCCGGTATT